>JAVKPL010011877.1:0-55029 GCA_032173675.1 Gastrolobium villosum | reverse complement strand
TTTTCCAAAATGGCGGGACGTAAAAGCATTTGAAGGAGTGATGTTTTGCTGTTGAATGCTGATGCGTGGATTATCACTGTTGCTGTTTGTTTAATTGGATGACTGTAATGATTGATATTTTGGTACTCTTGGATGACTGTAGACTTTATCATCTCTATTTTATCTTGAATTATGATGAACAGCGGCTATTTTGGAAAACGTTTGTGAAAAGAATTTAAGTGCTGAAATTTTTACAGTGCACCTTACGGGTGGTGTTTTTATGAGCAAACGAACTCTGATTTACTATTATTTTATATGCACGCGAAGCCCCAAACGTGCTCTTTCTAAATCACTTGAAATATTTTTTTTATCGTCCAAACAGAAGTGATAAGAATTGTAGAAACGCTTTTCGGATTTGAATCTAGGATTTGAATTTTGTTTAGCTCATGTGACGTTAACGACTCTAATCCCGCTTAGCAAACGACTCTCTTGGATGCATACAAGGGAGGGCGTTACACTAATTGTAACGCCCTCCCTTGTATGCATCCAAGAGAGTCGTTTGCTAAGCGGAATTAGAGTCGTTAACGTCACATGAGCTAACAAAGCAGTATACAAATCCGTAAGGCATATCAATAGTTCTTATAACTTCTGTTTGGACGATAAAAAATCTTTCAAGTGATTTAGAAAGAGCACGTTTGGGGCTTCGCGTGCATATAAAATAATAGTAAATCCGAGTTCGTTTGCTCATAAAAACACCACCCGTAAGGTGCACTGTAAAAATTTCAGCACTTAGATTCTTTTCACAAACGTTTTCCAAAATAGCCGCTGTTCATAAGAGTTCAAGCTAACATAGAGATGATAACGACTACAGTCATCCAAGAGTACCAAAACATTAATCATACAGTCATCCAATTAAACAAACAGCAACAGAGATAATCCACGCATCAGCAAGCAACAACAAAACATCACTCCTTCAAATGCTTTTACGTCCTCCTGCCATTTTGGAAAAATAGCAGCCCCGAAGGGGTGAGAATAATCCCAGTAGTGTGGCAACAAAACCAGTAATATAACAGTATTAACTAGGCACAAAATCATAAACAGTCACTTCAACATATCCTTGTTCCTTTTCCTTTTTCCTTTTCATCATATTCATATATATTGCATATATAACGCCTTTCCTTTGCGCTTTTAGCACCGTCGTGCGCGCACTTCACAGTGGAATCAAATATCCCTTGGCACCTGAGCTCCATGTGGATTCCATCTGTGGGCCTATGCGGACTGATGCCAAGTGTCCCATACCCCGGTACCTTGGGGATGCCTATATGATGCTTGCTCAAACACATGGTCCTGTACATAACTATTCTAAAAAGCAAGACCTATATGCTCTTGGTACATGCATGCCATGCTATGCTTTCACACACAAAACGTACAAAAATGCGGGATGATGTAAGGTGCATGCTTATATACCTTTCATATGCGTTATGCTGCCACATAACGTCTTTACCTCATAATCATATAGCCATCACGACACATTTTTGGCAGTTTCCTTTCATCATAATGGAACATAATATTTTTACGGCATATGGAGCATCATGTCACAATTTTATACCAGTAGTCAATAGTCACATTAGGCAATATCGCCTGACACTTACCTTTGCGTGCCTTAAATAATACCAAACAGCAGCGAAGTATCTCACTTCTTAAGCGCACCTAAATCAATTACAACCAATCATTTACAGTGGCTATTTACAGCAGAACCAGTGAGCATACAGCAGTGTTTTACAGTGGAAAACAGTGAGCATACAGCAGTGTTTTACAGTGGGAAAACAGTGAGCATACAGCAGTGTTTTACAGTGGGAAAACAGTGAGCATACAGCAGTGTTTTACAGTGGGAAAACAGTGACGTTTGTGCTTAAAACAGTGAGCAGAAACAGTGAGTTGTTCTTTAAAACAGTGAGCAGAAAACAGTGGTATTTTCCTAAAAAAACAGTGGACAGAAACAGTGACGTTTTACAGCAGGAAAATAGTAAACATACAGCAGAAACAGTGACTATTTTAAAACAGAAACAGTGGCACTTTGGACCTCAAAACAGTGGCAGAACCGTGGTATTAATAGTGGCAGCAACAGTGGCATTTGAACGTTAAAACAGTGGCATAAACGGTGGCATTTGAACATCAAAACAGTGGCATAAGTAGTGATTTGTGAACATTAAAATAGTGGCATGAGTAGTGATGTTTATGCATCAAAACAGTGGCATGAATGGTACATTTTTGAGCATTAAAACAGTAGCATAAATCATGGTTTTTGGACATTGAAACAGTGACATATTATGGACTAAAACAGTGGCATTTTATGCATAAAACAGTGGCAATTATGGACTAAAACAGTGAGCATTTTATGCATAAAATAGTGGCATATGATGACTAAAACAGTGAGTGTTTTTATGCTGAAATAGTGGCATATAATGTGCAGAAACAGTGGCATATAATGTGCAGAAACAGTGGCATATATGTGCAGAAACAGTGGCATATAATGTGCAGAAACAGTGGCATATATGTGCAGAAACAGATCGGGTCCTAACATACTTCGTCTCACTCGGAAGGATAAGCCTTTTGAGTGGACTGAAGCTTGTGAAGAATGTTTCTTGGAACTAAAGAGCAGATTAACGAGTGCTCCCGTACTCACGATTCCGGATCCTACTCGAAAGTTCGAAGTATACTGCGATGCGTCGCTGAAAGGACTTGGATGCGTGTTGATGCAGGATCGTATGGCGGTAGCTTACGCATCTCGACAACTTAAGCCTCACGAAGAAAATTATCCTACGCACGATTTGGAGTTAGCAGCTATAGTGTTCGCACTTAAAATCTGGAGGCACCATTTGTATGGTTCGCAGTTTGACGTGTTCAGCGATCATAAGAGTTTGAAGTACTTGTTCGATCAGAAGGAGTTGAATATGCGGCAACGACAGTGGATGGAATTTCTGAAGGACTATGATTTTGAACTTAAATACCACCCAGGAAAGGCAAACGTGGTAGCTGACGCCCTGAGTAGGAAGACACTGCACACTGCAACTCTGATGATGGAAGAGCTGAAATTGTTTGAGGCCTTTCGAGACTTGAACTTATCGGTAGACGAGAGAGGGAATAGCATAAGATTGGGGAATATACAGGTGGAGAATGAATTGATCAGTAGAATTAAGGAGGCTCAGAAAGACGAAGAGTTAGTCCGTGATTTGGTTGGCAACCAAGATGTTGTAAAGGATGAGAATGATGTTTGGAGATTTCAAGGACGGCTGGTCGTGCCGAATGAAGAGTTGAAACAAGAAGTTTTACAGGAGGCTCACAAGGGTAAGTATGCAGTTCATCCTGGATCCACGAAGATGTACCATGATTTGAAGACCTCGTTTTGGTGGCCGGGTATGAAGCGTGATATTGCGGAATATGTGTCTCGGTGCTTAACTTGTCAGAAGGTGAAGTACGAACATCAGAAACCGTCGGGACTCCTTCAACCTTTGGAGATTCCCGAATGGAAGTGGGACAGTATTGCAATGGATTTTGTAGTTGGACTTCCTCGGACGCGAGAAGGATATGATTCTATCTGGGTGATTGTCGATCGTTTAACGAAGTCAGCTCATTTCTTACGTGTTAGAACCACGTATGATACAGAGAGGCTTGCCAGAATTTATCTGCAGGAGATCTTGAAGCTGCACGGAGTTCCTACGAGTATTGTCAGTGATCGTGATCCCAAGTTTACATCTAAGTTTTGGGAATCCTTTCAAAGAGCATTAGGGACCCAATTGAGGTTGAGTACTGCTTATCATCCGCAGACCGATGGTCAAACGGAACGCACCATTCAAGCATTAGAGGACATGTTGCGAGCATGTGTTTTGGAGTTAGGAGGCAGTTGGGATAGTTATCTTTCGTTGATTGAGTTTGCTTACAACAACAGTTACCATTCCAGTATTCAGATGGCACCGTACGAAGCTTTGTATGGGAGAAAATGCAGATCCCCTTTATGTTGGACTGAAGTAGGTGAGCAAAGTATGTTAGGACCTGATCTAATTCAAGAAACATCCGAACAAGTAAAGAAGATTCGAGAAAATATGCAGAGGGCTCAGGCCAGACAGAAGAGTTATTACGACAAGCGTCATAAGCCTCTATCTTTCGAAGTCGGAGACCATGTGTTCTTGAGAATCACTCCTACTTCGGGACTCGGAAGGAGAATGGGAGTAAAGAAGTTAAGTCCACGGTACTTAGGACCGTATCTGATTATGGACCGGATTGGAGAGTCTGCATACCGGTTGGCCTTACCACCCAATCTGTCAGGAATTCACAATGTATTTCATGTGTCGCAGCTACGGAGGTATCTCTCTGATCCATCTCACGTGTTACATCCAGAAGAAGTGGAACTAAAGGAAAATCTGACATATCAAGTGCAACCGTTGCAAATCCTTGAAAGATCCGTCAAGCGACTCCGTTCTAAGGAGATTCCGTTGGTGAAAGTATTATGGAACAACAGATCAGCAACTGAAGCCACTTGGGAGCGCGAGGACGACATTCAGAAACGCTATCCAGAACTGTTTAGCTCTTAAGTAAGTTTATTTTGCGGACAAAATTCCTATTTGGTGGGGAGAGTGTAACATCCCGCATAATTAGTAAAATACATAAGTACTATATGTTATAGATGAAGGTGTAGATTTCGGATGTATGGTTTATGTGTGATGGCTTGCGTATTGTTTGACCTTTATCCTTGGATAAGACTAAGGTAAGTATTTAAATTAAATTAAATCATAGGAGGATACATATGTAGACATGTGAAATTTATTAAAATCATGTGAGTAATGTGAGTGTGTGTTAGAAGGCTTTAGTGTTTATTGGACTTGTGTGATTGGATTCTTTGTGTGTGTGACCAATGGCCCAAGGATGGCTTTTGGATCAAGCTAGTTCAGCCCAAGGTTGTGTCCACCCTTATCTCCCCTAAGCCTTGTCCAACTAGGGTGTTTTGTGTATCAAGGAACAACCACTTGGCTTGGTGTATCATTCCACTCTTTTCTTGCGCACAAAAGGATGGATAGGACTTAGAAAAAAAAAATCTGCCAATTCCCCTCTTGTTTGACCGCCACCTCACTTGGCTTATGCACACTTGATTTCAACTTCATTGCATGGAAGATACATGTACAATGTAGCATGATTTTGGGCTGCATTCTCCCTCATTTAGGCACACATGTAGAGAGCTTGTATCAGATTTTTCTATGTCACAAGACTGCCTAACTTGTTGACTTGGAGAACCATCTTCCACCCTCCATCATGAGGCTGCAATGTGCAGATTTTTGCATGCTTTTGGCAGTCCATCATGAGCCAAACCTGCCCTTGCTTCCACATGCATCATAAGTATGGTCTTGGGGCTGCATCTTCATCATTTTATGCACATTAGGACAGCTCCAAATCAGAGTCTAGGCTGCCACAAATGACACCTCCTTCCACCCCTCCATGTGCGCATAGCTTGGTCTTTTGTGTAAAAAAAATTATGACTTCATAGCACTCATGCAGATCTGAACTTGGCTCCCTCACCTCTTTGCATGTGCTTAGTGTACTCTAGAAGCAACCCCTTGCTTGTTTTGACCAAGAGTGCAGTCCCACCTGCACAAGAAACCAGATTTTTACCATGATGACCATCATTGCAACCTCCTCTCCTCTCCCTTTATTTGTGCGCACAAGAGGGGGCTGTCCCCATTTACTTGTGCAGCCAACTCCTTCCCCTCTCCCTCACACTCTAGCTGAACATTGCAAGAACCTTAGGAGGAGGAAAGACCAAGCCAACTCCCTCCTTCCCTCACCATCAAACTGTGGCCTAGACACAAGTGAAGTGTGAGTTTCTCCTCTTTTCCCTCTCACTGTCCAGCCTTGTTCCTCAACCTTGAAGCTGTCCAAGATTGTTTCTCCTCACCTTTTGCGCATAGATCATCATAGGAAGTGGGGACTTGTTGTGAAGTAGAGCTAGAAGGGTGTGGTGTGTGAGCAAGAAGTGTGTGCTACAAGAGGTAAGCCTTGAGCTTAGAACACTTTCATTGTGTAACCATGTGTGTGTGCTTGAATGTCTCCTTGATTATGTGTGTGGTTTTGGATTCAAGTATAGAATGGTGGAGCTATTTCATGATGATTTGTATGTATAAAAGTCTCATGGTCATGTTTAAGATATATGCCACTGTTTTTGTATGAATATACCACTGGTTGGAGGGATATATATGCCACTGTTCTGTATGCAAATGCCACTGTTTCCCCATGAATGTGCCACTGTTTTGAAGATGAAATACTCACTGTTTCGGTTCCTCAAAATAGTCATTTTGATGCCACTGTTTCTGCACATATATGCCACTGTTTCTGCACATTATATTCCACTGTTTCTGCACATATATGCCATTGTTTAGCCCATTATATGCCACTGTTTTAGTCCATTAAATGCCACTGTTTCTGCATAAAAACACTCACTGTTTCTGCTCACTGTTTTAAGCACAAACGTCACTGTTTTCCCACTGTAAAACACTGCTGTATGCTCACTGTTTTCCCACTGTAAAACACTGCTGTATGCTCACTGTTTTCCACTGTAAAACACTGCTGTATGCTCACTGGTTCTGCTGTAAATAGCCACTGTAAATGATTGGTTGTAATTGATTTAGGTGCGCTTAAGAAGTGAGATACTTCGCTGCTGTTTGGTATTATTTAAGGCACGCAAAGGTAAGTGTCAGGCGATATTGCCTAATGTGACTATTGACTACTGGTATAAAATTGTGACATGATGCTCCATATGCCGTAAAAATATTATGTTCCATTATGATGAAAGGAAACTGCCAAAAATGTGTCGTGATGGCTATATGATTATGAGGTAAAGACGTTATGTGGCAGCATAACGCATATGAAAGGTATATAAGCATGCACCTTGCATCATACCGCATTTTTACGCTTTGTGTGTGTGAAAGCATAGCATGACATGCATGTATCAAAATCATATAGGCCTTGTTTTAGAATAGTTATGTACAGGACCATGTGTTTGAGCAAGCATCATATAGGCATCCCCAAGGTACCGGGGTATGGGACACTTGGCATCAGTCCGCATAGGCCCACAGTTGGAATCCACATGGAGCTCAGGTGCCAAGGGATATTTGATTCCACTGTGAAGTGCGCGCACGACGGTGCTAAAAGCGCAAAGGAAAGGCGTTATATACGCAATATATGAATATGATGAAAAGGAAAAGGAAAAGGAACAAGGATATGTTGAAGTGACTGTTTATGATTTTGTGCCTAGTTAATACTGTTATATTATTGGTTTTGTTGCCACACTACTGGGATTATTCTCACCCCTTCGGGGCTGCTATTTTCCTAAATGGCAGGAGGACGTAAAAGCACATGAAGACGTGATGTTTGCTGTTGCTTGCTGATGAATGGACTTGTACTGTTGCTGTTTGTTTGATTGGATGACTGTAATGATTGATATTTTGGTACTCTTGGATGACTGTAGACTTTATCACCTCTATTTTATCTTGAACTTTGATGAACAGCGGCTATTTTGGAAAACCTTTGTGAAAAGAATCTAAGTGCTGAAATTTTTTACTGTGCACCTTACGGGTGATGTTTTTATGAGCAAACGAACTCGGATTTACTATTATTTTATATGCACGCGAAGCCCCAAACGTGCTCTTTCTAAATCACTTGAAATATTTTTTATCGTCCAAACAGAAGTTATAAGAACTATTGAAATGCCTTACGGATTTGTATACTGCTATGAGATTCTAGCTCATGTGACGTTAACGACTCTAATTCCGCTTAGCAAACGACTCTCTTGGATGCATACAAGGGAGGGCATTACACTAATTGGTATCAGGGTGTCTTGTGTATCAAGGAACAACCACTTGGCTAGGTGTATCATTCCACTCTTTTCTTGCGCACAAAAGGATGGATAGGACTTAGAAAAAAAAATCTGCCAATTTCCCTCTTGTTTGACCGCCACCTCACTTGGCTTATGCACACTTGATTTCAACTTCATTGCATGGAAGACACATGTACAATGTAGCATGAATTTGGGCTGCATTCTCCCTCATTTAGGCGCACATATAGAGAGCTTGAATCAGATTTTTCTATGTCACAAGACTGCCTAACTTGTTGACTTGGAGAACCACCTTACACCTTCCATCATGAGGCTGTCCAAGTTGCTCCTCCTCATCCACTACAAGAAAAATGATATTTAACGACACCAATTTAACCACATTAAAGGGAAATGTGGCACAACTTAATAATTTTTTTATTTTACTACATTGCTTTGCTAATAAGAATGTGGCAAAATAAGGCCCAACCCATCAACGCGCAAACGTCATAATCTCATACAAAAATATGGCCCGATCCATTTATTTCCCAAATGCTACTATCAATATTCACTCTCTCATCTTTCTTAAGTGCTTGTCATTCTCTTTTTCTCTACATGTCTAGCACCAATGTCAACCACAAGAAAGAGGAAAAGGAGATCTCTCCGGCGAGGATGAGGACATCGGAGCTCAAGTCACTCCAATCTTGAATCTCTGAGGAGGCCATCGTCTCCACTGGTGACGAGGATGAAGAGATGCACTTTTCCTTACTCTCAATTTCTTTTTCTTTTTTTAATTTATATTACTTTGGCAATTCTGTTGGCTAAAATATGAGGTTATTGTTTGATTTGTTTGTAGCAAATCCGATCCATATAAGTTCGACAAAGAAAGAAACCAGTGGAAGAAATGCGATGCGGTGCGGTGCGGTGAAGTTCATGTAGCTCCATGGTAGGGTTTTAGTTGTGTTCCAATAATAAATTGGGGATTTTAATTTTATAGCTATAATTGTGGTTTTTTGTTCATCTATGTCATGTAATTGTCTGATAAATGTAATTTTTTTAGGTGTTCTTAAATTTTTAGAGCTGTATTTTATTTTCTACTATCTGATGCAGGTCATCTTCCTGGTTGAATATCTTAAGACACGTTGGAATTGAAATATTGCACCCATTAATTGGTAGTCTAAGAAAGCTTGTGTGGCTCAATCTAGAAGGTCATCTTCCTGTTTTTATTTTGAAGCTGTAACCATGAACGAGATACGAAGGAGCTTAACGTCAAGCACAAGAAGGTTTCTCCTCTTTTATTTTTGTTGATTTGCACATTCATGTACTCGCAATTTACCTCAGATCAATAATAATTAATTGTCGAATTTGAATCCAGTCCGCTATTTATACATCAATGTTAGGATTAACCAATCAGTATATTGTGTGTTTTGGTTGTTTGGATCCTTTTTCTGATGCACACACTTGGTTTTGCATATTTCTCTTTGGAGATGTGTAGGTGCTATTTGCATGCCATGTGAAAGATTGTGGAGCTATTGGAAGCATTGCTAATTGGATTTTTGGAAATCTTTGTCGTTATCAATAAGTGATTGTTTGAATTTAACATCCTTCATATCAGTAATTTTTATGGTGATTTAATAACAATGAATTAGCCATAACCAGAATACATTAAATAATAACTCTACTTAAAATCCCCAATACAGTTTATTTAATTTTGTAAATTAAATAATAACACTACTTCTTGCCCATTGGTATATTTTCAGGCACGAGATTATGGAGGAAGTGATAAAAGTTGGTGGCAGAGTCACAAAATTCAGAATTGGTGGCATAGCTGGTATTGGTTCCATTATAGGTACGTGTGGCTCTTGTTCTCATTGTACTCAGGGCTTTGAAGTTTACTGCCCGAAAAAGATATTGACCTACAATGGACATGAACATGATGGATCAGTAACCTATGGTGGATACTCAGATATCATAGTGGTTAATGAGCATTTTGTAATCATAATGCCAAAAGGGTTGCCATTAGAAGGTGCAGCTCCATTGTTGTGTGCTGGAGTCACAGTGCACAGCCCTATGATGCGCCATGAATTGTGTCAACTTGGCCAGCATTTGGGTGTGGTAGGAGGCCTTGGTGGTCTTGGTCATGTGGCTGTCAAATTTGGTAAGGCTTTCAATATGAAAGTCACTGTGATAAGTACTTCTCCTGGAAAGAAAAATGAAGCATTGGAAAGTCTTGGTGCGGACTCATTCTTACTCAGTACTAACAAACAACAATTGCAGGTATAAATTTATAATCAGAAAAGAAACAATAACCTTTGCACGTTGACAAAATTATTTTTAGTTCTTTATATATTCTTGCAAATTATATATGTCAATAAATCACATGACTTCATTAGTATTAGGCCATTTTGCCTATTTGTTTGCTTGATGTTTAGGAAGCCAAGGACACAATGGATGGTATCATTGACACAGTTTCACTCACTCTCTACCCCCATTAGTTGATTTATTGAAGACGGGTGGAAAATTGATTTTAGTGGGTGCGTCAATTACTCCTCTTGAGTTACCAACTCTGCCTCTGTTGTTGGGTAAGTTTACATGTAATTCATGCTTCTTTTATTTACTAAATAAAAAAAATATTTTATTTGAAGAATGAATAATATGATTGAAAATATTCATTTTTAAATATAGGGAGGGAGATTTTTAAATATTTTACATAGTCAGTTTTTTATATCAAATTACAGATAGTGCTACTGTTAAGATAAGTTGGCAAAAAGTACTCGAATAAAAAGACTTTAGACATGTTTACCAAAAAAAAAGACTTTAGACATTGCATCTTTGTATCATTTCTGGTGAATACTAATTTTTTTAAATACAGTAACCTGTACATTCAGTCATGTTTTTTGGTGCATATTTCTTTGACACCTTGCTCTTTACTAAATTGAATACATGTGAGTCATAGCTGAATCATGTTTTTTGACATATTGGTTTATCTATCATATTTCTAGGTATATATATTTACATATATACACATATATTAAGCTCAAAAAACCCTTGTTTTGATTGTAGTGGTTGTCTAGATTGTGACATTGAAGTTTGAGGTGGGCATCTTTAATGTGACATTCAAGTCATGGCGCTTGATCTTCCCTATGGTGGGCATCTGTCATATAGCTATCAGGTTAAATTCTGCTTTATATTATCAGTTCTGATTATTGCACTTGCTACTATGAGTTGAAAATCATAGCAAGTCAACAGTAAGACATTATGAATGAATGTTAATGTAGCAATAGCTCATATGAGGTTTGGTTTGGCCTAATAGGTATTCAAGTGATCAATATATGGCCTTTATTTTTTGTTTTTTTTCTTTTTCTTTTTGGATAGGAGAAGAATTTATTAATAAGGAAAAAGTTTAAGGATACATCTCTTATCTGGAGGTTGTTGAAGGATTTATTAATAAGGAAGAAATTGAAAGAGAATGAAAAGATACATTTGATCCATTGTGTACTTATCTATAGACAGGTTCTCGACCTACTAGTGAAACTGTTGTGAATCACATGTTTAGTCAAATGATCCATAGTTACCATGACCTATTAGGTGAACTTTGTGGATTATGGGATGGGACAATCTGCTGACTTTCTTTTGTCAAATGTCACAAGATGGGAGAGATAAGCACTGAGGACTCTTGAATTTCTTTGGCAACACGGCCTTACTGCTCATGGCTCATGCAACTAACTGTCCAAGAGGCAGAAAATGAGGTCAACTTCTTCCCTAGATTTAACGATTTTAATAGCATGATGGTGTTCAATTGTAGGCTATTTAAATAAATAAATAGAACAGAAAATGAGGTCAACTTCTTCCCTAGATTTAACGATGTTAATTAATATCAGTATTTCCCTCTCACAAAGAAACAGAACAAAACACAGAAAAAAATAACTCCCTCAAGGCTGACTCCTTGAATTACAGAAAAGGAATAACAGACACAAGTAGGGCACACCCTTTTAATAGACTCTAGAGGCCCGTCATATACTTTACTGAGCAAACCAAGTCTACTAGTGTAACAATTTACTAAAAGAATGTCATAATAAACTAAAAAGTACCTTTGACGGCTTCTGTTACAAAAATTATTTTAATCTTTTATATAAGCAAGCAATTGGAATGGAGGATTTCCTGTGGTTGTTAGACTTCTATGATTTAAGAATGCTCCAATAGATTATTTCCATGGGCTTGATTATAGACTACTAGTACAGTATGACTTAACTCAAAATTTTGGAGAAATATATTTTCTTTAATTTTAATGTTTTCAAATTATACATGTTATGACATTGTACGCATGCACATCTGTATCCCTTACAAGCAATAGATTAATGTTTCTGTTCAGTTCCTTCCACAACCCTTATCACAAAACCCACATTTATTGTCCTTCAAATTCGTTGATCACCATTTTTCTTTTGTGGGACATGGCTACCGCTTCAATCTTCAGGTCCCATCACGAAAATGAGTGCTCTGAGAAATTCTAACCAATCTGGATCATGTGTGAACTGTTAGTTATACTTCAAGTCAATTTCACATCCTTTTATGCTAATGATTATTGAATTCCGGAAACTAATTGTGTGCTTTCAAAATTGCAGATTTTGAAACATTAATTTAGCAAGGTGTGGGAAAAGTTGCAGACTTCGTTGGTTGAATTACTTTAGGCCAGATCTAAAACATGGGAACTACACCCAAGAGGAAGTTGAATTAATCATCAAATTACACCAACAACTTGGAAATGAGTATATAAGTTTTCTGTTTTTTATAATTTATTCTAAATTAATAGCTATTGTTTATTTATTTTACATGAATCATAGATTTTGAGTGTCCAAGTGATCCATTACTTTTGTATATGTTTTGGGTGAGTTCTATACAATCGAAATGCTGACAATGCAACGCTATTATAGAACCATATAGAAGATTTGACGTGTTTCTGAATTTACTGAGTTTGATGCTAATTTTTTCTCGCAGGGCTTTATTTTGTTTCTTTGTAAGCTAGATAGTTTCAGAATAGAAACTAAATCATGCTCTGTATTAAGTGTCTTCAATTGTTTTTTTAATTGACAACAAAAAAAATAGAATTTGGGTAGAGGCATATTATAAAAAAATAAAAATATTTTTTTTTTATTTTCTCCCTACAAATTAGCCACAGTTATAATGTGGCTAATGTAAAATTAACCGTGGCAAATATAATGCTACCACACTCATTACAGCAGTAGCAAAGTGAGGAAAGAAATGTGGCCAAATAAGTGCCACGCCAAGATTAGCCACATTAGGCAAAAGTGTGGTAGTTTGGTTTAGCCACGTTTTTTGTTCAATTTAGCCACATTTTTTATTGTGGCTAAACAATCATTTTTTTGTAGTGATCCTTGTTTGCGCATAGATCTTCTCCTAGGAAGTGTGGACTTGTTGTGTAGTGAAGCTAGAAGGTGGTGTGTGATTCTTGACTTTGAAGGGTGTGCTGCAAGAGGTAGGCCTTGAACCTAGAACTCTTTCATTGTGTAACCATGTATGTGTGCTTGAATGTCTCCTTGTTTATGTGTGGTTTTGGATTCAAGAATGAGCAAGGTAAAAGTAGAATGGTGGAGCTATTTCATGATGATTTGTATGCTTAAGTTATGGAATGAAAGTCTCATGGTCATGCTTAAGTTAATGCCACTGTTTTAAGGAATATATACGCCACTGTTTTGTATGAATATGCCACTGTTTCCCTATGAAGGTGCCACTGTTTTGAGGCTAGAAAGGTCACTGTTTCGGTTTCACAAGACCACCATTATATGCCACTGTTTCTGCACATTATATGCCACTGTTTCTGCACATATATGCCACTGTTTCTGCACATATATGCCACTGTTTCTGCACATTATATGCCACTGTTTCTGCACATTATATGCCACTGTTTCTGCACATATATGCCACTGTTTCTGCACATTATATGCCACTGTTTCTGCACATATATGCCACTGTTTCTGCATAAAAACACTCACTGTTTTAGTCATCATATGCCACTGTTTTATGCATAAAATGCTCACTGTTTTAGTCCATAATATGCCACTGTTTTATGCATAAAATGCCACTGTTTTAGTCCATAATATGCCACTGTTTCAATGTCCAAAAACCATGATTTATGCTACTGTTTTAATGCTCAAAAATGTACCATTCATGCCACTGTTTTGATGCATAAACATCACTACTCATGCCACTGTTTGGATGTTCAAAAGTCACTATTTATGTCACTATTTTAACATTCCTATGTCACTGTTTCTGTTTCAAAATAGTCACTGTTTCTGGTGTACGTTCACTGTTTTCCTGCTGTAAAACGTCACTGTTTCTGTCCACTGTTTTTAAGGAAAATACCACTGTTTCCTGCTCACTGTTTTAAGCACAAACGTCACTGTTTTCTGCTGTAAAAACGCTGCTGTATGCTCACTGTTTTGCTGCTGTAAACACTGTTGTATGCTCACTGTTTTCCACTGTAAAACACTGCTGTATGCTCACTGTTTTGCTGTTGTAAGACACTGCTGTATGCTCACTGCTTTCCACTGTAAGACACTGCTGTATGCTCACTGTTTCTGCTGTAAAAAGCCACTGTAAATGATTGGTTGTAATTGATTTAGGTGCGCTTAAGAAGTGAGATACTTCGCTGCTGTTTGGTATTATTTAAGGCACGCAAAGGTAAGTGTCAGGAGATATTACCTAATGTGACTATTGACTACTGGTATAAAATTGTGACATGATGCTCCATATTCCGTAAAAGTATTATGTTCCATTATGATGAAAGAAAACTGCCAAAAATGTGCCGTGATGGCTATATGATTATGAGGTAAAGACGTTATGTGGCAGCATAACGCATATGAAAAGTATATGTGCCGTGATGGCTATATGAAAGGTATATAAGCATGCATCTTACATCATACCGCATTTTTACGCTTTGTGTGTGAAAGCATAGCATGACATGCATGTATCAAGATCATATAGGCCTTGTTTTAGAATAGTTATGTACAGGACCATGTGTTTGAGCAAGCATCATATAGGCATCCCCAAGGTACCGGGGTATGGGACACTTGGCATCAGTCCGCATAGGCCCACAGTTGGAATCCACATGGAGCTCAGGTGCCAAGGGATATTTGATTCCACTGTGAAGTGCGCGCACGACGGTGCTAAAAGCGCAAAGGAAAGGCGTTATATACGCAATATATGAATATGATGAAAAGGAAAAAGGAAAAGGAACAAGGATATGTTGAAGTGACTGTTTATGATTTTGTGTCTAGTTAATACTGTTATATTACTGGTTTTGTTGCCACACTACTGGGATCATTCTCACCCCTTCGGGGCTGCTATTTTTCCAAAATGGCAGGAGGACGTAAAAGCATTTGAAGGAGTGATGTTTTGCTGTTGAATGCTGATGCGTGGATTATCACTGTTGCTGTTTGTTTAATTGGATGACTGTAATGATTGATATTTTGGTACTCTTGGATGACTGTAGACTTTATCATCTCTATTTTATCTTGAATTATGATGAACAGCGGCTATTTTGGAAAACGTTTGTGAAAAGAATTTAAGTGCTGAAAATTTTACAGTGCACCTTACGGGTGGTGTTTTTATGAGCAAACGAACTCTGATTTACTATTATTTTATATGCACGCGAAGCCCCAAACGTGCTCTTTCTAAATCACTTGAAATATTTTTTTTATCGTCCAAACAGAAGTGATAAGAATTGTAGAAACGCTTTTCGGATTTGAATCTAGGATTTGAATTTTGTTTAGCTCATGTGACGTTAACGACTCTAATCCCGCTTAGCAAACGACTCTCTTGGATGCATACAAGGGAGGGCGTTACACTAATTGGTATCAGAGAGATACGTCCGTAGCTGTGACACTTGAAATACATTGTGAATTCCTGACAGATTGGGTGGTAAAGCCAACCGGTATGCAGACTCTCCAATCTGGTTCATAATCAGATACGGTCCTAAGTACCGTGGACTTAACTTCTTAACTCCCATTCTCCTTCCGAGTCCCGAAGTAGGAGTGATTCTCAAGAACACATGGTCTCCGACTTCGAAAGATAGAGGCTTATGACGCTTGTCGTAATAACTCTTCTGTCTGGCCTGAGCCCTCTGCATATTTTCTCGAATCTTCTTTACTTGTTCGGGTGTTTCTTGAATTAGATCGGGTCCTAACATACTTCGCTCACCCACATCAGTCCAACATAAAGGGGATCTGCATTTTCTCCCATACAAAGCTTCATACGGTGCCATCTGAATACTGGAATGGTAACTGTTGTTGTAAGCAAACTCAATCAACGAAAGGATAAGCCTTCATGTTTTGATGCACATTATATGCCACTGTTTCTGCACATATATGCCACTGTTTCTGCACATTATATGCCACTGTTTCTGCATAAAAACACTCACTGTTTTAGTCATCATATGCCACTGTTTTATGCATAAAATGCTCACTGTTTTAGCCCATAATATGCCACTGTTTTATGCATAAAATGCCACTGTTTTAGTCCATAATATGCCACTGTTTTATGCATAAAATGCCACTGTTTTAGTCCATAATATGCCACTGTTTTATGCATAAAATGCCACTGTTTTAGTCCATAATATGCCACTGTTTCAATGTGCAAATATCACCACTAATGTCACTGTTTTTAATGATCAAATGTTACCATTCATGCCATTATTTTGATGTGCAATACCTCTACTTATGTCACTGTTTTTAAGGATCAAATGCCACTGTATGTCACTGTTTTAAACGTTCAAATACCACTGTTTCTGCCACTGTTTGATGTCACTGTTTCTGCCACTGTTGATGTCCAAAGAGCCACTGTTTCTGTTTTAAAACGTTCACTGTTTCTGCTGTATGTTTACTGTTTTCCTGCTGTAAAACGTCACTGTTTCTGTCCACTGTTTTTAAGGAAAATACCACTGTTTTCTGTTCACTGTTTTAAAGAACAACTCACTGTTTCTGCTCACTGTTTTAAGCACAAACGTCACTGTTTTTTGCTGTAAAAACGCTGCGGTATGCTCACTGTTTTGCTGCTGTAAACACTGCTGTATGCTCACTGTTTTCCACTGTAAAACGCTGCTGTATGCTCACTGTTTTGCTGCTGTAAGACACTGCTGTATGCTCACTGTTTCTGCTGTAAATAGCCACTATAAATGATTGGTTGTAATTGATTTAGGTGCGCTTAAGAAGTGAGATACTTCGCTGCTGTTTGGTAATATTTAAGGCACGCAAAGGTAAGTGTCAGGCGATATTGCCTAATGTGACTATTGACTACTGGTATAAAATTATGACATGATGCTCCATATGCCGTAAGAATATTATGTTCCATTATGATGAAAGGAAACTGCCAAAAATGTGCCGTGATGGCTATATGATTATGAGATAAAGACGTTATGGGGCAGCATAACGCATATGAAAGGTATATAAGCATGCACCTTACATCATACCGCATTTTTACGCTTTGTGTGTGAAAGCATAGCATGACATACATGTATCAAGATCATATAGGCATTGTTTTAGAATAGTTATGTACAGGACCATGTGTTTGAGCAAGTATCATATAGGCATCCCCAAGGTACCGGGGTATGGGACACTTGGCATCAGTCCGCATAGGCCCACAGTTGGAATCCACATGGAGCTCAGATGCCAAGGGATATTTGATTCCACTGTGAAGTGCGCGCACGACGGTGCTAAAAGCGCAAAGGAAAGGCGTTATATACGCAATATATGAATATGATGAAAAGGAAAAGGAAAAGGAACAAGGATATGTTGAAGTGACTGTTTATGATTTTGTGCCTAGTTAATACTGTTATATTATTGGTTTTATTGCCACACTACTGGGATTATTCTCACCCCTTCGGGGCTGCTATTTTTCCAAAATGGCAGGAGGACGTAAAAGCATTTGAAGGAGTGATGTTTTGCTGTTGATTGCTGATGCGTGGATTATCACTGTTGCTGTTTGTTTAATTGGATGACTGTAATGATTAATGTTTTGGTACTCTTGGATGACTGTAGTCTTTACCATCTCTATGTTAGCTTGAACTTTTATGAACAGCGGCTATTTTGGAAAACCTTTGTGAAAAGAATTTAAGTGCTGAAATTTTTACAGTGCACCTTACGGTTGGTGTTTTTATGAGCAAACGAACTCGGATTTACTATTATTTTATATGCACGCGAAGCCCCAAACGTGCTCTTTCTAAATCACTTGAAATATTTTTTATCGTCCAAACCGAAGTTATAAGAACTATTGAAATGCCTTACGGATTTGTATACTGCTATGAGATTCTTTGTTAGCTCATGTGACGTTAACGACTCTAATTCCGCTTAGCAAACGACTCTCTTGGATGCATAAAAGGGAGGGCGTTACACTAATTGGAATCTCCAAATATCATTCTCATCCTTTACAACATCTTGGTTGCCAACCAAAATGCGAACTAACTCTTCATCTTTCTGAGCCTCCTTAATTCTACTTATCAATTCATTCTCCACTTTTATACTTCCCAATCTTATGCTATGCCGTCTCTCCTCTACAGATAAATTCAAGTCTCGAAAGGCCTCAAACAATTTCATTTCTTCCATCATCAAAGTTGCCGTGAGCAGTGTCTTCCTACTCAGGGCGTCAGCTACCACGTTTGCCTTTCCTGGGTGGTATTTAAGTTCAAAATCGTAGTCCTTCAGAAATTCCATCCACCGTCGTTGTCGCAGATACAGCTCCTTCTGGTCGAACAAATACTTCAAACTCTTATGATCGCTGAACACGTCAAACTGCGAACCATACAAGTGGTGCCTCCAGATCTTAAGTGCGAACACTATAGCTGCTAACTCCAAATTGTGCGTAGGATAATTTTCTTCGTGAGGCTTTAGTTGTCGAGATGCGTAAGCTACCGCCATACGATCCTGCATCAACACGCATCCAAGTCCTTTCTGCGACGCATCACAGTATACTTCGAACTTCCGGGTAGGATCCGGAATCGTGAGTACGGGGGCACTTGTTAACCTGCTCTTCAGTTCCATGAAACATTCTTCACAAGCTTCGGTCCACTCAAAAGGCTTGTCCTTCCGAGTGAGACGGGTAAGAGGTTGCACTATCTGAGAGAAATTCTGGATAAACCTTCGATAGTATCCAGCAAGACCTAAGAAACTTCTTACTTCGGTGACAGTCTTGGGTCGTTCCCAATTCATGACAGCTTCAACTTTGCTGGGGTCCACCGCGATACCTTTTGATGAAATGACATGGCCCAAAAACTGGACCTCTTTAAGCCAAAACTCGCACTTCGACCATTTCGCGTACAACTGCTTCTCCTTCAAGATTTGCAAGACAATCCTCAGATGTTCCGCATGCAGCTCTTCATTAGCTGAGTAAATCAGGATGTCGTCGATAAACACAATAACAAACTGATCAAGGAATGGGCGGAAGATGCGGTTCATGTAGTCCATGAATACCGCTGGAGCATTCATAAGTCCGAATGGGATCACCTGATATTCGTAGTGCCCATAACGAGTCCTAAAAGCTGTTTTCAGAATATCCTCCGGTTTGACCCGGATCTGATGGTATCCCGATCGTAAATCTATCTTGGAAAAGACTCTGGCTCCTCTCAGCTGGTCCATCAAATCGTCGATCCTCGGTAGCGGATACTTATTCTTCACCGTAACTTTGTTCAGCTGTCGATAATCTACACACAGGCGTAAACTTCCATCCTTCTTCTTAATCAAGATGGCTGGAGCACCCCATGGAGAGGTACTCGGTCTGATGAATTCCTTTGCCAAAAGCTCTTCTATCTGCTTCTTCAACTCTCGCAGTTCCAACGGCGCCATACGATATGGGGCAATGGAGATTGGTCCAACTCCAGGAACAAGTTCGATAGAAAATTCTATTTCCCTATGAGGAGGCAATCGAGGTATTTCATCCGGGGATACCTCCTCGAATTCTCTAACTACAGGTACATCCTGAATTGATTGTTGATTGTGTTTATCTGCTGATTGGTCCATGGATTTGCTTGTGATTGATTGTATTGATTGTTGATTGTGTGTATCTGCTGATTGACTGTCTAAATGTGCTATAGTTTAAGTATGTATTAGCTAGTGTAGTTAGATTGTTAGGACCGTTCTGTGATAAGACACGGATGCATAGTTAACTTGTCCGAATTGAACCCGAGTACCTACTTGGGACTGCTGCCATGAATAACTTGCGGTGAGCCTGATCAACTCATTTCCTGATATTGTGAGTGCAGAATCATGGCAGGTGGTCGCGGTTCAACTCGGGGAAGGTCTGGCGATGCGGAAGAGGATCTTATCACTACCATTGGGGGACTGGCAACATTTATCCAGAATATGAGCCAAGAATGGCGCGACCATAGGCAACAGAATCAGAACCAACCCCCACTGCATGAAAATGCAGAAGAAATTGCCCGTCGGAGGTTGAAAGACTTCCGCAACTTCCAACCACCTACCTTTGAGGGTGAAGACAACCCTGAGGCTGCAGCAAAGTGGCTGCAGATGATCGAGCATATTTTCGAACGCATGGCATGCCCGGAAGCACAGAAGACTGATTACGCGTCGTACCAGCTGATGGGAGAAGCTTTAACATGGTGGACTGGTGCAAGGGCTCTGCTGAGAGCTCAGGACGTGGAACTAACGTGGGCCGTATTCAGACAAGTATTTTTGGATAAGTATTTTCCTAAGGCAATGAGAAGGATGAAGCACACTGAACTGCTGTCACTCAGGCAGGATAACATGTCGGTTAATGAGTATATTGCAAAATTTGGGCAGCTGATCGAGTACGCCAACTTTGATCGGAACATTTACAATGAAGAATGGCAGGTGGAGAAGTTCGAAAGCGGATTACATCCGGAAATCCGTAAGCTCATTTTGACAACGGCTAATCGTACACTTCCGGAACTCATCAACCAGAGTCGTCAGGCAGAAGGAATCATTAATGAGGCCAAGAACTTGAACAAGCCACCAACACAATTCCACGGAGGAAACCGAGCAGGCAGATTCTTCAGGACGGCACCTGGTAGGGGTCGAGGCAGAGGTACGCAGTTGCAAGCACGGCCTGGAAATTTTAAGAGAAACTTTACGGTGGGTCAATCGTCGACTGGACGTCAGGGCGCGACTGTTTGTGCTACATGTGGAAAGAATCACTTTGGAGTCTGTCGCAATTGTAACGCCTGGCAACTTGCAAGGATTAACGACTGTCCCCACACACTAACACGAGACTTTTCAGCGTGCTTTGTCCTCACTCGCACACTTCCCAGGAAAACTTCCCAGTAGGTCACCCATCCCAGAATTGCTCCAAGTCAAGCACGCTTAACTGTGGAGTTCTTCCGATCCGGGCTACCGAAAAGTAGATGCATCTTGTTAGTATAGGTAGTACCAATTAATTCTTATAAGTCATTCCCAACTGTACTGTCCCATACCAGCACAGTCTCTGGAATCCCTCTCTTTCCGGTGTTATTCGATTCATTCATGTACCCCCGTCGCTGGAAGCCTGCCAGGAGCCGCTTCTTGTCCGAGCCCTTGCGCACCGGCACTCCCCGCCCTCATCAGTGCCCGGGATGTTACATGCCCACCAGCTTCCGCCCGGTTCGTTCTCGAACTACACCGTACTGGATGAGAGGCCCTCCTTTGATACCACTTCTAACGCCTGGCAACTTGCAAGGATTAACGACTGTCCCCACACACTAACACGAGACTTTTCAGCGTGCTTTGTCCTCACTCGCACACTTCCCAGGAAAACTTCCCAGTAGGTCACCCATCCCAGAATTGCTCCAAGTCAAGCACGCTTAACTGTGGAGTTCTTCCGATCCGGGCTACCGAAAAGTAGATGCATCTTGTTAGTATAGGTAGTACCAATTAATTCTTATAAGTCATTCCCAACTGTACTGTCCCATACCAGCACAGTCTCTGGAATCCCTCTCTTTCCGGTGTTATTCGATTCATTCATGTACCCCCGTCGCTGGAAGCCTGCCAGGAGCCGCTTCTTGTCCGAGCCCTTGCGCACCGGCACTCCCCGCCCTCATCAGCGCCCGGGATGTTACATGGCGCACTTCACAGTGGAATCAAATATCCCTTGGCACCTGAGCTCCATGTGGATTCCATCTGTGGGCCTATGCGGACTGATGCCAAGTGTCCCATACCCCGGTACCTTGGGGATGCCTATATGATGCTTGCTCAAACACATGGTCCTGTACATAACTATTCTAAAAAGCAAGACCTATATGCTCTTGGTACATGCATGCCATGCTATGCTTTCACACACACAAAGCGTAAAAATGCGGTATGATGTAAGGTGCATGCTTATATACCTTTCATATGCGTTATGCTGCCACATAACGTCTTTACCTCATAATCATATAGCCATCACGGCACATATTTGGCAGTTTCCGTTCATCATAATGGAACATAATATTTTTACGGCATATGGAGCATCATGTCACAATTTTATACCAGTAGTCAATAGTCACATTAGGCAATATCGCCTGACACTTACCTTTGCGTGCCTTAAATAATACCAAACAGCAGCGAAGTATCTCACTTCTTAAGCGTACCTAAATCAATTACAACCAATCATTTACAGTGGCTATTTACAGCAGAACCAGTGAGCATACAACAGTGTTTTTACAGTGGAAAACAGTGAGCATACAACAGTGTTTTACAGTGGGAAAATAGTGAGCATACAGCAGTGTTTTACAGTGGGAAAACAGTGAGCATACAGCAGTGTTTTACAGTGGGAAAACAGTGACGTTTGTGCTTAAAACAGTGAGCAGAAACAGTGAGTTGTTCTTTAAAACAGTGAGCAGAAAACAGTGGTATTTTCCTAAAAAACAGTGGACAGAAACAGTGACGTTTTACAGCAGGAAAACAGTGAACATACAGCAGAAATAGTGACTATTTTAAAACAGAAACAGTGGCACTTTGGACCTCAAAACAGTGGCAGAACCGTGGTATTAACAGTGGCAGCAACAGTGGCATTTGAACGTTAAAATAGTGGCATAAACGGTGGCATTTGAACATCAAAACAGTGGCATAAGTAGTGATTTGTGAACATTAAAACAGTGGCATGAGTAGTGATGTTTATGCATCAAAACAGTGGCATGAATGGTACATTTTTGAGCATTAAAACAGTAGCATAAATCATGGTTTTTGGACATTGAAACAGTGGCATATTATGGACTAAAACAGTGGCATTTTATGCATAAAATAGTGGCATATTATGGACTAAAACAGTGGCATTTTATGCATAAAATAGTGGCATATTATGGACTAAAACAGTGAGCATTTTATGCATAAAACAGTGGCATATGATGACTAAAACAGTGAGTGTTTTTATGCAGAAACAGTGGCATTTAATGGACTAAAACAGTGGCATATAATGGGCTAAAACAGTGGCATATATGTGCAGAAACAGTAGCATATGGAGCACTAAAACAGTGGCATAAGTGTGCAGAAACAGTGGCATCAAAATGGTGATTTTGAGGAACCGAAATAGTGAGCATTTCATCTTCAAAACAGTGGCACATTCATGGGGAAACAGTGGCATTTGCATACAGAACAGTGGCATATATATCCCTCCAACCAGTGGCATATTCATACAAAAACAGTGGCATATATCTTAAACATGACCATGAGACTTTTATACATACAAATCATCATAAAATAGCTCCACCATTCTACTTTTATCATGCTCATACTTGAATCCAAAACCACACATAATCAAGGAGACATTTAAGCACACATACAAGGTTACAATGAAAGTGTTCTAAGTTCAAGGCTTACCTCTTGTAGCACACACTTCACCACACCCTTTCTAGCTCTACTTCACAACTAGTCCTCACTTCCTAGGATGTTCTATGCGCAAAAGGTGAGGAGAAACAATCTTGGACAGCTTCAAGGTTGAGGAACAAGGCTGGACAGAGAGAGGGAAAAGAGGAGAAACTCACACTTCACTTGTGTCTAGGCCACGGTTTGATGGTGAGGGAAGGAGGGAGTTGGCTTGGTCTTTCTTCCTCCTAAGGTTCTTGCAATGTTCAGCAAGAGTGTGAGGGAGAGGGGAAGGAGTTGGCTGCACAAGTAAATGGGGACAGCCCCCTCTTGTGCGCACAAATAAAGGGAGAGGAGAGGAGGTTGCAATGATGGTCATCATGGTAAAAATCTGGTTTCTTGTGCAGGTGGGACTGCACTCTTGGTCAAAACAAGCAAGGGGTTGCTTCTAGAGTACACTAAGCACATGCAAAGAGGTGAGGGAGCCAAGTTCAGATCTGCATGAGTGCTATGAAGTCATAATTTTTTTCACACAAAAGACCAAGCTATGCGCACATGGAGGGGTGGAAGGAGGTGTCCTTTGTGGCAGCCTAGACTCTGATTTGGAGCTGTCCTAATGTGCATAAAATGATGAAGATGCAGCCCCAAGACCCTACTTATGATGCATGTGGAAGCAAGGGCAGGTTTGGCTCATGATGGACTGCCAAAAGCATGCAAAAATCTGCACATTGCAGCCTCATGATGGAGGGTGGAAGATGGTTCTCCAAGTCAACAAGTTAGGCAGTTTTGTGTCATAGAAAAATCTGATTCAAGCTCTCTACATGTGCGCCTAAATGAGGGAGAATGCAGCCTAAAATCATGCTACATTGCACATGTGTCTTCCATGCAATGAAATTGAAATCTAGTGATGCATAAGCAAAGTGAGGTGGCGGTCAAACAAGGGGCAATTGGCAGATTTTTTTCTAAGTATTTTCCACCCTTTGTGCGCATGAATGAGAAGGAAATTACATCAAGCCATGTGAAGGTGCCTTGGTGCACAAACAACCTTGTTGGACAAGGCTTAAAGAATTATGTGTGGGTTTGACTTTGGGCTGAACTTGATGGATCCAATAAGGCAAGCTTAAAGGTGGCAAGTCCACACACACTAGCCCACTTCCAAAGTCCAATAACACAAAAGCCTTATAACACACACACAATCAAATTACTCTTATGACTATAATAAATTTCACATGCCTACATAAGCACCCTCCTATGATTTTAATTTAAATACTTACCTTAGTCTTATCCATGGATAAAGGTCAAACAATACGCAAGCCATCACACATAAACCATACATCCGAAATCTACACCTTCATCTATAACATATAGTACTTATGTATTTTACTAATTATGCGGGATGTTACACTATTAGTGTAACGCCCTCCCTTGTATGCATCCAAGAGAGTCGTTCGCTAAGCGGAATTAGAGTCGTTAACGTCACATGAGCTAACAAAGAATCTCATAGCAGTATACAAATCCGTAAGGCATTTCAATAGTTCTTATAACTTCGGTTTGGACGATAAAAAATATTTCAAGTGATTTAGAAAGAGCACGTTTGGGGCTTCGCGTGCATATAAAATAATAGTAAATCCGAGTTCGTTTGCTCATAAAAACACCACCCGTAAGGTGCACTGTAAAAATTCAGCACTTAAATTCTTTTCACAAAGGTTTTCCAAAATAGCCGCTGTTCATAAAAGTTCAAGCTAACATAGAGATGGTAAAGACTACAGTCATCCAAGAGTACCAAAACATTAATCATTACAGTCATCCAATTAAACAAACAGCAACAGTGATAATCCACGCATCAGCAATCAACAGCAAAACATCACTCCTTCAAATGCTTTTACGTCCTCCTGCCATTTTGGAAAAATAGCAGCCCGGAAGGGGTGAGAATAATCCCAGTAGTGTGGCAATAAAACCAATAATATAACAGTATTAACTAGGCACAAAATCATAAACAGTCACTTCAACATATCCTTGTTCCTTTTCCTTTTCCTTTTCATCATATTCATATATTGCGTATATAACGCCTTTCCTTTGCGCTTTTAGCACCGTCGTGCGCGCACTTCACAGTGGAATCAAATATCCCTTGGCATCTGAGCTCCATGTGGATTCCAACTGTGGGCCTATGCGGACTGATGCCAAGTGTCCCATAACCCGGTACCTTGGGGATGCCTATATGATGCTTGCTCAAACACATGGTCCTGTACATAACTATTCTAAAACAATGCCTATATGATCTTGATACATGTATGTCATGCTATGCTGTCACACACAAAGCGTAAAAATGCGGTATGATGTAAGGTGCATGCTTATATACCTTTCATATGCGTTATGCTGCCCCATAACGTCTTTATCTCATAATCATATAGCCATCACGGCACATTTTTGGCAGTTTCCTTTCATCATAATGGAACATAATATTCTTACGGCATATGGAGCATCATGTCATAATTTTATACCAGTAGTCAATAGTCACATTAGGCAATATCGCCTGACACTTACCTTTGCGTGCCTTAAATATTACCAAACAGCAGCGAAGTATCTCACTTCTTAAGCGCACCTAAATCAATTACAACCAATCATTTACAGTGGCTATTTACAGCAGAAACAGTGAGCATACAGCAGTGTCTTACAGCAGCAAAACAGTGAGCATACAGCAGCGTTTTACAGTGGAAAACAGTGAGCATACAGCAGTGTTTACAGTAGCAAAACAGTGAGCATACCGCAGCATTTTTACAGCAGAAAACAGTGACGTTTGTGCTTAAAACAGTGAGCAGAAACAATGAGTTGTTCTTTAAAACAGTGAACAGAAAACAGTGGTATTTTCCTTAAAAACAGTGGACAGAAACAGTGACGTTTTACAACAGGAAAACAGTAAACATACAGCAGAAACAGTGAACGTTTTAAAACAGAAACAGTGGCTCTTTGGACATCAACAGTGGCAGAAACAGTGACATCAAACAGTGGCAGAAACAGTGGTATTTGAATGTTTAAAACAGTGACATACAGTGGCATTTGATCCTTAAAAACAGTGACATAAGTAGAGGTATTGCACATCAAAATAATGGCATGAATGGTAACATTTGATCATTAAAAACAGTGACATTAGTGGTGATATTTGCACATTGAAACAGTGGCATATTATGGACTAAAACAGTGGCATTTTATGCATAAAACAGTGGCATATTATGGACTAAAACAGTGGCATTTTATGCATAAAACAGTGGCATATTATGTGCAAAACAGTGAGTGCATATCAAGTGCAGAAACAGTGGCATATAATGTGCAGAAACAGTGGCATATATGTGCAGAAACAGTGGCATGAAAATGGTGATCTTGAGGAACCGAAACAGTGAGCATTTTACCCTCAAAACAGTGGCATATTATCTTAAGCATAACCATGAGACTTTCACTCTACAACTCATGCATACAAGTCATCATAAAATGGCTCCATACTTATACTTTAACCATGCTCAATCAAGAATCCAAAGCAAAACATATTTAAGGAGACATTCAAGCACACATATGATTACACACCATGAAAGAGGTCTAAGTTCAAGGCTTACCTCTTGTAGCACACACTTCACCACACCCTTTCTAGCTCTACTTCACAACAAGTCCCCACTTCCTATGATGATCTATGCGAAAAAGGTGAGGAGAAACAATCTAGGACAGCTTCAAGGTTGAGGAACAAGGCTGGACAGTGAGAGGGAAAAGAGGAGAAACTCACACTTCACTTGTGTCTAGGCCACGGTTTGATGGTGAGGGAAGGAGGGAGTTGGCTTGGTCTTTCTTGCTCCAAGAATGCTTGTAGGTTCGGCTAGGAGAGTGTGGGAATGAGGGAGGAACTTGGCTGCACTTGTGCAAGGTGAGGAAGCCTTCTAGTGTGCGCATACTTAAGGAGAATTGAGGGGAAGGTTGCAATGATTAAACATCATGAAAAATCTGGTTGCTTGAAGAAGTGGGGCTGCACACAAGGTTGCTTCTAAAGTACTCTATGCACATGCAAGAAGGTGAAGGGGAAGAGTTCAGATCTGAATGATGCTTCCAAAGTCAGAATTTTTCACACAATTAACCAAGCTATGCGCATAGGGTGGAGTGGAGGAGGTGCATCATGAGTGCAGATTTGTGGCAGCCTAAACTCTGATTTTGGAGCTGTCCTTATGCGCACAAGATGATGAAGATGCAGCCCCAAGACCCTACTTATGATGCATGTGGAAGCAAGGGCAGGTTTGGCTCATGATGGACTGCCAAAAGCATGCAAAAATCTGCACATGGCAGCCTCATGATGGAAGGTGTAAGGTGGTTCACCAAGTCAACAAGTTAGGCAGTTTTGTGACACAAGAAATCTGATCCATGACTCCCCCCATGTGCTCCAAAATGCAGAAAAATGCAGCCTAATATCATGCTAAATGGTACATGTGTCTTCCATGCAATGAAATTGAAATCAAGTGTGCATAAGCCAAGTGAGGTGGCGGTCAAACAAGAGGGAAATTGGCAGATTTTTTTTCTAAGTCCTATCCATCCTTTTGTGCGCAAGAAAAGAGTGGAATGATACACCTAGCCAAGTGGTTGTTCCTTGATACACAAGACACCCTAGTTGGACAAGGCTTAGGGGAGATAAGGGTGGACACAACCTTGGGCTGAACTAGCTTGATCCAAAAGCCATCCTTGGGCCATTGGTCACACACACAAAGAATCCAATCACACAAGTCCAATAAACACTAAAGCCTTCTAACACACACTCACATTACTCACATGATTTTAATAAATTTCACATGTCTACATAAGCACCCTCCTATGATTTAATTAAATACTTACCTTAGTCTTATCCAAGGATAAAGGTCAACCTATTCGCAAACCATCACACATAAACCATACATCCGAAATCTACACCTTCATCTATAACATATAGTACTTATGTATTTTACTAATTATGCGGGATGTTACACTCTCCCCACCAAATAGGAATTTTGTCCGCAAAATAAACTTACTTAAGAGCTAAACAGTTCTGGATAGCGTTTCTGAATGTCGTCCTCGCGCTCCCAAGTGGCTTCAGTTGCTGATCTGTTGTTCCATAATACTTTCACCAACGGAATCTCCTTAGAACGGAGTCGCTTGACGGATCTTTCAAGGATTTGCAACGGTTGCACTTGATACGTCAGATTTTCCTTTAGTTCCACTTCTTCTGGATGTAACACGTGAGATGGATCAGAGAGATACCTCCGTAGCTGCGACACATGAAATACATTGTGAATTCCTGACAGATTGGGTGGTAAAGCCAACCGGTATGCAGACTCTCCAATCCGGTCCATAATCAGATACGGTCCTAAGTACCGTGGACTTAACTTCTTTACTCCCATTCTCCTTCCGAGTCCCGAAGTAGGAGTGATTCTCAAGAACACATGGTCTCCGACTTCGAAAGATAGAGGCTTATGACGCTTGTCGTAATAACTCTTCTATCTGGCCTGAGCCCGCTGCATATTCTCCCGAATCTTCTTTACTTGTTCGGATGTTTCTTGAATTAGATCAGGTCCTAACATACTTTGCTCACCTACTTCAGTCCAACATAAAGGGGATCTGCATTTTCTCCCATACAAAGCTTCGTACGGTGCCATCTGAATACTGGAATGGTAACTGTTGTTGTAAGCAAACTCAATCAACGAAAGATAACTATCCCAACTGCCTCCTAACTCCAAAACACATGCTCGCAACATGTCCTCTAATGCTTGAATGGTGCGTTCCGTTTGACCATCGGTCTGCGGATGATAAGCAGTACTCAACCTCAATTGGGTCCCTAATGCTCTTTGAAAGGATTCCCAAAACTTAGATGTAAACTTGGGATCACGATCACTGACAATACTCGTAGGAACTCCGTGCAGCTTCACGATCTCCTGCAGATAAATTCTGGCAAGCCTCTCTGTATCATATGTGGTTCTAACACGCAAGAAATGAGCTGACTTCGTTAAACGATCAACAATCACCCAGATAGAATCATATCCTTCTCGCGTCCGAGGAAGTCCAACTACAAAATCCATCGCAATACTGTCCCACTTCCATTCGGGAATTTCCAAAGGTTGAAGGAGTCCCGACGGTTTCTGATGTTCGTACTTCACCTTCTGACAAGTTAAGCACCGAGATACATACTCCGCAATATCACGCTTCATACCCGGCCACCAAAACGAGGTCTTCAAATCATGATACATCTTCGTGGATCCAGGATGAACTGCGTACTTACCCTTGTGAGCCTCCTGTAAAACTTCTTGCTTCAACACTTCATTCGGCACGACCAGCCGTCCTTGACATCTCCAAACATCTTTCTCATCCTTTACAACATCTTGGTTGCCAACCAAATCACGGACTAACTCTTCATCTTTCTGAGCCTCCTTAATTCTACTGATCAATTCATTCTCCACCTGTATATTCCCCAATCTTATGCTATTCTCTCTCTCGTCTACCGATAAGTTCAAGTCTCGAAAGGCCTCAAACAATTTCAGCTCTTCCATCATCAGAGTTGCAGTGTGCAGTGTCTTCCTACTCAGGGCGTCAGCTACCACGTTTGCCTTTCCTGGGTGGTATTTAAGTTCAAAATCATAGTCCTTCAGAAATTCCATCCACCGTCGTTGCCGTATATTCAACTCCTTCTGATCGAACAAGTACTTCAAACTCTTATGATCGCTGAACACGTCAAACTGCGAACCATACAAATGGTGCCTCCAGATTTTAAGTGCGAACACTATAGCTGCTAACTCCAAATCGTGCGTAGGATAATTTTCTTCGTGAGGCTTAAGTTGTCGAGATGCGTAAGCTACCGCCATACGATCCTGCATCAACACGCATCCAAGTCCTTTCAGCGACGCATCGCAGTATACTTCGAACTTTCGAGTAGGATCCGGAATCGTGAGTACGGGAGCACTCGTTAATCTGCTCTTTAGTTCCAATAAACATTCTTCACAAGCTTCAGTCCACTCAAAAGGCTTGTCCTTTCGAGTGAGACGGGTAAGAGGTTGCACTATCTGAGAGAAATTCTGGATGAACCTTCGATAGTATCCAGCAAGACCTAAGAAGCTTCTTACTTCGGTGACAGTCTTGGGGCTGCATCTTCATCATCTTGTGCGCATAAGGACAGCTCCAAAATCAGAGTTTAGGCTGCCACAAATCTGCACTCATGATGCACCTCCTCCACTCCACCCTATGCGCATAGCTTGGTTAATTGTGTGAAAAATTCTGACTTTGGAAGCATCATTCAGATCTGAACTCTTCCCCTTCACCTTCTTGCATGTGCATAGAGTACTTTAGAAGCAACCTTGTGTGCAGCCCCAAGTTAATGCCACTGTTTTAAGGAATATATATGCCACTGTTTTGTATGAAAAGTATATGAGCCAAGAATGGCTGCAGATGATCGAGCATATTTTCGAACGCATGGCATGCCCGGAAGCGCAGAAGACTGATTACGCGTCGTAACCAGCTGATGGGAGAAGCTTTAACATGGTGGACTGGTGCGAGGGCTCTGCTGAGAGCTCAGGACGTGGAACTAACATGGGCCGTATTCAGACAAGTATGTTTGGATAAGTATTTTCCTAAAGCAATGAGAAGAATGAAGCACACGGAACTGCTATCACTCAGGCAGATTCTTCAGGACGACACCTGGTAGGGGTCGAGGCAGAGGTCCGCAGTTGCAAGCGCGGCCTGAAAATTTTAAGAGGAGCAATACTGTTGGTCAATCGTCAACTGGACGGCAGGGTGCGACTGTTTGTGCTACGTGTGGAAAGAATCACTTTGGAGTTTGTCGCAAGAACAACAATGCATGTTTCAGATGTGGCCAGCAAGGACATTTCGCTTACGAATGCCCCCGGAACGAATCCGCAGCCTACGCAAGCACGGGTGTTCGCACTGGATGCGAAAGATGGTAATTTTCAACCTTTCTCTCTCATTTCTTTATCGCAAGTTAGAAAAGAGCTCCGCAAGGGAGCAGCAGGTGTCGATCGAGGCTGAGACCTCGGTTGACACTCAAATTCAGAATGTACCGGTAGTTAGAGAATTCGAGGAGGTATTCCCGGAGGAAATACCTCGATTGCCTCCTCATAGGGAAATAGAATTTTCTATCGAACTTGTTCCTGGAGTTGGACCAATCTCCATTGCTCCGTATCGCGTGGCGCCTTTGGAACTTCGCGAGTTGAAGAAGCAGATAGAAGAGCTTTTGGCAAAGGAATTCATCAGACCGAGTACCTCCCCATGGGGTGCTCCAGCCATCTTGATTAAGAAGAAGGATGGAAGTTTACGTCTGTGTGTAGATTACCGCCAGCTGAACAAAGTAACGGTGAAGAATAAGTACCCGCTACCGAGGATCGATGATTTGATGGACCAGCTGAGAGGAGCCAGAGTCTTTTCCAAGATAGATTTACGATCGGGATACCATCAGATCCGGGTCAAACCGGAGGATATTCCGAAAACAGCTTTTAGGACTCGTTATGGGCACTACGAATATCAGGTGATCCCATTCGGACTTACGAATGCTCCAGCGGTATTCATGGACTACATGAACCGCATCTTCCGCCCCTTTCTTGATCAGTTTGTTATTGTGTTTATCGATGACATCCTGATTTACTCAGCTAATGAAGAGCTGCATGCGGAACATCTGAGGATTGTCTTGCAAATCTTGAAGGAGAAGCAGTTGTACGCGAAATGGTCGAAGTGCGAGTTTTGGCTTAAAGAGGTCCAGTTTTTGGGCCATGTCATTTCATCAAAAGGTATCGCGGTGGACCCCAGCAAAGTTGAAGCTGTCATGAATTGGGAACGACCCAAGACTGTCACCGAAGTAAGAAGTTTCTTAGGTCTTGCTGGATACTATCGAAGGTTTATCCAGAATTTCTCTCAGATAGTGCAACCTCTTACCCGTCTCACTCGGAAGGACAAGCCTTTTGAGTGGACCGAAGCTTGTGAAGAATGTTTCGTGGAACTGAAGAGCAGGTTAACGAGTGCTCCTACTCGAAAGTTCGAAGTTTACTGCGATGCGTCGCTGAAAGGACATGGATTTGAGGAGGAAGTGAGAGTCGTTCGCTAAGCGGAATTAGAGTCGTTAACGTCACATGAGCTAACAAAGAATCTCATAGCGGTATACAAATCCGTAAGGCATTTCTATAGTTCTTATAACTTCGGTTTGGACGATAAAAAATATTTCAAGTGATTTAGAAAGAGCACGTTTGGGGCTTCGCGTGCATATAAAATAATAGTAAATCCGAGTTCGTTTGCTCATAAAAACACCACCCGTAAGGTGCACTGTAAAAATTTCAGCACTTAAATTCTTTTCACAAAGGTTTTCCAAAATAGCCGCTGTTCATAAAAGTTCAAGCTAACATAGAGATGGTAAAGACTACAGTCATCCAAGAGTACCAAAACATTAATCATTACAGTCATCCAATTAAACAAACAGCAACAGTGATAATCCACGCATCAGCAATCAACAGCAAAACATCACTCCTTCAAATGCTTTTACGTCCTCCTGCCATTTTGGAAAAATAGCAGCCCCGAAGGGGTGAGAATAATCCCAGTAGTGTGGCAATAAAACCAATAATATAACAGTATTAACTAGGCACAAAATCATAAACAGTCACTTCAACATATCCTTGTTCCTTTTCCTTTTCCTTTTCATCATATTCATATATTGCGTATATAACGCCTTTCCTTTGCGCTTTTAGCACCGTCGTGCGCGCACTTCACAGTGGAATCAAATATCCCTTGGCACCTGAGCTCCATGTGGATTCCAACTGTGGGCCTATGCGGACTGATGCCAAGTGTCCCATACCCCGGTACCTTGGGGATGCCTATATGATGCTTGCTCAAACACATGGTCCTGTACATAACTATTCTAAAACAATGCCTATATGATCTTGATACATGTATGTCATGCTATGCTTTCACACACAAAGCGTAAAAATGCGGTATGATGTAAGGTGCATGCTTATATACCTTTCATATGCGTTATGCTGCCCCATAACGTCTTTATCTCATAATCATATAGCCATCACGGCACATTTTTGGCAGTTTCCTTTCATCATAATGGAACATAATATTCTTACGGCATATGGAGCATCATGTCATAATTTTATACCAGTAGTCAATAGTCACATTAGGCAATATCGCCTGACACTTACCTTTGCGTGCCTTAAATATTACCAAACAGCAGCGAAGTATCTCACTTCTTAAGCGCACCTAAATCAATTACAACCAATCATTTACAGTGGCTATTTACAGCAGAAACAGTGAGCATACAACAGTGTCTTACAGCAGCAAAACAGTGAGCATACAGCAGCGTTTTACAGTGGAAAACAGTGAGCATACAGCAGTGTTTACAGCAGCAAAACAGTGAGCATACCGCAGCATTTTTACAGCAGAAAACAGTGACGTTTGTGCTTAAAACAGTGAGCAGAAACAGTGAGTTGTTCTTTAAAACAGTGAACAGAAAACAGTGGTATTTTCCTTAAAAACAGTGGACAGAAACAGTGACGTTTTACAGCAGGAAAACAGTAAACATACAGCAGAAACAGTGAACGTTTTAAAACAGAAACAGTGGCTCTTTGGACATCAACAGTGGCAGAAACCGTGACATCAAACAGTGGCAGAAACAGTGGTATTTGAACGTTTAAAACAGTGACATACAGTGGCATTTGATCCTTAAAAACAGCGACATAAGTAGAGGTATTGCACATCAAAATAATGGCATGAATGGTAACATTTGATCATTAAAAACAGTGACATTAGTGGTGATATTTGCACATTGAAACAGTCAATCAGCAGATACACACAATCAACAATCAATACAATCAACCACAAGCAAATCCATGGACCAAACTGCTCTGATAAGTGATAATCCACGCATCAGCAATCAACAGCAACAGTGATAATCCACGCATCAGCAACAGTGATAATCCACACATAAACCATACATCCGAAATCTACACATACACCTTACACCTTCCATCATGAGGCTGCAATGTGCAGATTTTTGCATGCTTTTGGCAGCCCATCATGAGCCAAATCTGCCCTTGCTTCCACATGCATCATAAGTAGGATTTTGGGGCTGCATCTTCATCATTTTATGCGCATTAGGACAGCTCCAAATCAGGGTCTAGGCTGCCACAAATGACACCTCCTTCCACTCCTCCATGTGCGCAAGACTTGGTTGTTTGTGCAGAAATTTTTCTGACTTAGGACAGCTTTCAAATCTGAACATATCTCCCCTCACCTCCTTGCATGTGCATAGAGTAACTTAGAAGCAAACCCTTTGCTTGTTCAGCCCAAGTATGCAGTCCCACCTCTTCAAGAAACCAGATTTTTTACCATAATGACCATCATTGCAACCTCCTCTCCTCTCCCTTTAATTGTGCGCACAAGAGGCCTCCCTCACCTTGCACAAGTGCAGCCAAGTTCATTCCTCATTCCTCCTCACTCTCTAGCCGAACCAACAAGCACCATTGGAGAAAGAAAGACCAAGCCAACTCCCTCTTCACTCACTCACCTCAACCGTGACCTATACACCAAGCTAGTGCAAGTCTTCTTCTTCTTTTCCCCTCACTGTCCAGTTTTGTTCCTCAACCTTGAAGCTGTCCAAGTGTGTTTCTCCTCACCTTGTATGCGCACACAAATCTGCACTCATGATGCACCTCCTCCACTCCACCCTATGCGCATAGCTTGGTCAATTGTGTGAAAAATTCTGACTTTGGAAGCATCATTCAGATCTGAACTCTTTCCCTTCACCTTCTTGCATGTGCATAGAGTACTTTAGAAGCAACCTTGTGTGCAGCCCCACTTCTTCAAGCAACCAGAATTTTCATGATGTTTAATCATTGCAACCTTCCCCTCACTTCTCCTTAAGTATGCGCACACTAGAAGGCTTCCTCACCTTGCACAAGTGCAGCCAAGTTCCTCCCTCATTCCCCCACTCTCCTAGCCGAACCTACAAGCCTCTTGGAGAAGGAAAAACCTTGGTCACTTACCTTCCCTCACCTCTCAAAACCGTGACTCAAGAACACCAAGCAAGTGTGAGTTTCCTCCTCACTTTCACCTCACTGTTCAGTCTTGATTCCTCACCTTTTGGTAGCTGTACAAGTTGCTCCTCCTCATCCTTGTTTGCGCATAGATCTTCTCCTAGGAAGTGTGGACTTGTTGTGAAGTAGAGCTAGAAAGGGTGTGGTGAAGTGTGTGCTACAAGAGGTAAGCCTTGAACTTAGACCTCTTTCATGGTGTGTAATCATATGTGTGCTTGAATGTCTCCTTAAATATGTTTTGCTTTGGATTCTTGATTGAACATGGTTAAAGTATAAGTATGGAGCCATTTTATGATGACTTGTATGCATGAGTTGTAGAGTGAAAGTCTCATGGTTATGCTTAAGATAATATGCCACTGTTTTGTATGCAAATGCCACTGTTTCCCTATGAATGTGCCACTGTTTTGAGGGTAAAATGCTCACTGTTTCGGTTCCTCAAGATCACCATTTTCATGCCACTGTTTCTGCACATATATGCCACTGTTTCTGCACATTATATGCCACTGTTTCTGCACATATATGCCACTGTTTCTGCACATATATGCCACTGTTTCTGCACATTATATGCCACTGTTTCTGCACATATATGCCACTGTTTCTGCACATTATATGCCACTGTTTCTGCACATATATGCCACTGTTTCTGCACATTATATGCCACTGTTTCTGCATAAAAACACTCACTGTTTTAGTCATCATATGCCACTGTTTTATGCATAAAATGCTCACTGTTTTAGTCCATAATATGCCACTGTTTTATGCATAAAATGCCATTGTTTTAGTCCATAATATGCCACTGTTTTATGCATAAAATGCCACTGTTTTAGTCCATAATATGCCACTGTTTTATGCATAAAATGCCACTGTTTGAGTCCATAATATTCCACTGTTTCAATGTCCAAAAACCATGATTTATGCTACTGTTTTAATGCTAAAAAATGTACCATTCATGCCACTGTTTTGATGCATAAACATCACTACTCATGTCACTGTTTTAAGGTTCACAAATCACTACTTATGCCACTGTTTTGATGTTCAAATGCCACCGTTTTTGCCACTGTTTTAATGTTCAAATGCCACTGTTGCTGCCACTGTTAATACCACGGTTCTGCCACTGTTTTGAGGTCCAAAGTGCCACTGTTTCTGTTTTAAAATAGTCACTGTTTCTGCTGTATGTTTACTGTTTTCCTGCTGTAAAACGTCACTGTTTCTGTCCACTGTTTTTTTTAGGAAAATACCACTGTTTTCTGCTCACTGTTTTAAAGAACAACTCACTATTTCTGCTCACTGTTTTAAGCACAAACGTCACTGTTTTCCCACTGTAAAACACTGCTGTATGCTCACTGTTTTCCCACTGTAAAACACTGTTGTATGCTCACTGTTTTCCCACTGTAAAACACTGCTGTATGCTCACTGTTTTCCACTGTAAAACACTGTTGTATGCTCACTGGTTCTGCTGTAAATAGCCACTGTAAATGATTGGTTGTAATTGATTTAGGTGCGCTTAAGAAGTGAGATACTTCGCTGCTGTTTGGTATTATTTAAGGCACGCAAAGGTAAGTGTCAGGCGATATTGCCTAATGTGACTATTGACTACTGGTATAAAATTGTGACATGATGCTCCATATGCCGTAAAAATATTATGTTCCATTATGATGAAAGGAAACTGCCAAAAATGTGCCGTGATGGCTATATGATTATGAGGTAAAGACGTTATGTGGCAGCATAACGCATATGAAAGGTATATAAGCATGCACCTTACATCATCCCGCATTTTTGTACGTTTTGTGTGTGAAAGCATAGCATGGCATGCATGTACCAAGAGTATATAGGTCTTGCTTTTTAGAATAGTTATGTACAGGACCATGTGTTTGAGCAAGCATCATATAGGCATCCCCAAGGTACCGGGGTATGGGACACTTGGCATCAGTCCGCATAGGCCCACAGATGGAATCCACATGGAGCTCAGGTGCCAAGGGATATTTGATTCCACTGTGAAGTGCGCGCACGACGGTGCTAAAAGCGCAAAGGAAAGGCGTTATATACGCAATATATATGAATATGATGAAAAGGAAAAAGGAAAAGGAACAAGGATATGTTGAAGTGACTGTTTATGATTTTGTGCCTAGTTAATACTGTTATATTACTGGTTTTGTTGCCACACTACTGGGATTATTCTCACCCCTTTGGGGCTGCTATTTTTCCAAAATGGCAGGAGGACGTAAAAGCATTTGAAGGAGTGATGTTTTGCTGTTGCTTGCTGATGCGTGGATTATCTCTGTTGCTGTTTGTTTAATTGGATGACTGTATGATTAATGTTTTGGTACTCTTGGATGACTGTAGTCGTTATCATCTCTATGTTAGCTTGAACTCTGATGAACAGCGGCTATTTTGGAAAACCTTTGTGAAAATAATCTAAGTGCTGAAATTTTTACAGTGCACCTTACGGGTGGTGTTTTTATGAGCAAACGAACTCGGATTTACTATTATTTTATTTGCACGCGAAGCCCCAAACGTGCTCTTTCTAAATCACTTGAAATATTTTTTATCGTCCAAACAGAAGTTATAAGAACTATTGATATGCCTTACGGATTTGTATACTGTTTTGTTAGCTATGGTGACGTTACCGACTCTAATTCCGCTTAGCAAACGACTCTCTTGGATGCATACAAGGGAGGGCGTTACACTTATACTATATGTTATAGATGTATGTGTAGATTTCGGATGTATGGTTTATGTGTGATGGCTTGCGAATTGTTTGACCTTTATCCTTGATAAGACTAAGGTAATTAATTAAATTAAATCATAGGAGGATACATATGTAGACATGTGAATTTAATCATATGAGTAATGTGAGTGTGTGTTAGAAGGCTTTAGTGTTTATTGGACTTTGGAAGTGGGCTAGTGTGTGTGTGGACTTATCACTTTTGGTCTTATGTGATTGGATTCTTTGTGTGTGTGACCAATGGCCCAAGGATGGCTTTTGGATCAAGCTAGTTCAGCCCAAGGTTGTGTCCACCCTTATCTCCCCTAAGCCTTGTCCAACAAGGTGTCTTGTGTATCAAGTAACTCTCACATGGCAAGGGTAATTCCCACTCATTCATGCGCACAAGACGGTGAGTAATACTTAGAAAAATCTACCAATTTCCCTCTTGTTTGACCGCCACCTAACCTTGCTTATGCACACTTGATTTTAACTTCATTGCATGGAAGACACTTGTACCATTTAGCATGATATTAGGCTGCATTTTTCTGCATTTTGGCGCACATGGGGGGAGTCATGGATCAGATTTCTTGTGTCACAAAACTGCCTAACTTGTTGACTTGGTGAACCACCTTACACCTTCCATCATGAGGCTGCCATGTGCAGATTTTTGCATGCTTTTGGCAGTCCATCATGAGCCAAACCTGCCCTTGCTTCCACATGCATCATAAGTAGGGTCTTGGGGCTGCATCTTCATCATCTTGTGCGCATAAGGACAGCTCCAAAATCAGAGTTTAGGCTGCCACAAATCTGCACTCATGATGCACCTCCTCCACTCCACCCTATGCGCATAGCTTGGTCAATTGTGTGAAAAATTCTGACTTTGGAAGCATCATTCAGATCTGAACTCTTTCCCTTCACCTTCTTGCATGTGCATAGAGTACTTTAGAAGCAACCTTGTGTGCAGCCCCACTTCTTCAAGCAACCAGAATTTTCATGATGTTTAATCATTGAAACCTTCCCCTCACTTCTCCTTAAGTATGCGCACACTAGAAGGCTTCCTCACCTTGCACAAGTGCAGCCAAGTTCCTCCCTCATTCCCCCACTCTCCTAGCCGAACCTACAAGCCTCTTGGAGAAGGAAAAACCTTGGTCACTTACCTTCCCTCACCTCTCAAAACCGTGACTCAAGAACACCAAGCAAGTGTGAGTTTCCTCCTCACATTCACCTCACTGTTCAGTCTTGATTCCTCACCTTTTGGTAGCTGTACAAGTTGCTCCTCCTCATCCTTGTTTGCGCATAGATCTTCTCCTAGGAAGTGTGGACTTGTTGTGAAGTAGAGCTAGAAGGGTGTGGTGAAGTGTGTGCTACAAGAGGTAAGCCTTGAACTTAGACCTCTTTCATGGTGTGTAATCATATGTGTGCTTGAATGTCTCCTTAAATATGTTTTGCTTTGGATTCTTGATTGAGCATGGTTAAAGTATAAGTATGGAGCCATTTTATGATGACTTGTATGCATGAGTTGTAGAGTGAAAGTCTCATGGTTATGCTTAAGATAATATGCCACTGTTTTGTATGCAAATGCCACTGTTTCCCTATGAATGTGCCACTGTTTTGAGGGTAAAATGCTCACTGTTTCGGTTCCTCAAGATCACCATTTTCATGCCACTGTTTCTGCACATATATGCCACTGTTTCTGCACATTATATGCCACTGTTTCTGCACATATATGCCACTGTTCTGCACATATATGCCACTGTTTCTGCACATTATATGCCACTGTTTCTGCACATATATGCCACTGTTTCTGCACATTATATGCCACTGTTTCTGCACATATATGCCACTGTTTCTGCACATTATATGCCACTGTTTCTGTACATATATGCCACTGTTTCTGCACATTATATGCCACTGTTTCTGCATAAAAACACTCACTGTTTTAGTCATCATATGCCACTGTTTTATGCATAAAATGCTCACTGTTTTAGTCTATAATATGCCACTGTTTTATGCATAAAATGCCACTATTTTAGTCCATAATATGCCACTGTTTTATGCATAAAATGCTCACTGTTTTAGTCCATAATATGCCACTGTTTTATGCATAAAATGCCACTGTTTTAGTCCATAATATGCCACTGCTTCAATGTGCAAATATCACCACTAATGTCACTGTGTTAAACGTTCAAATACCACTGTTTCTGCCACTGTTGATGTCCAAAGAGCCACTGTTTCTGTTTTAAAACGTTCACTGTTTCTGCTGTAAGGTGCCACTGTTTTTCTGCTGTAAAATGCCACTGTTTCTGTTTTAAAACGTTCACTGTTTCTGCTGTATGTTTACTGTTTTCCTGCTGTAAAACGTCACTGTTTCTGTCCACTGTTTTTAAGGAAAATACCACTGGTTTCTGTTCACTGTTTTAAAGAACAACTCACTGTTTCTGCTCACTGTTTTAAGCACAAACGTCACTGTTTTCTGCTGTAAAAACGCTGTTGTATGCTCACTGTTTTGCTGCTGTAAACACTGCTGTATGCTCACTGTTTTGCTGCTGTAAGACACTGCTGTATGCTCACTGTTTCTGCTGTAAATAGCCACTGTAAATAATTGGTTGTAATTGATTTAGGTGCGCTTAAGAAGTGAGATACTTCGCTGCTGTTTGGTATTATTTAAGGCACGCAAAGGTAAGTGTCAGGCGATATTGCCTAATGTGACTATTGACTACTGGTATAAAATTGTGACATGATGCTCCATATGCCGTAAAAATATTATGTTCCATTATGATGAAAGGAAACTGCCAAAAATGTGCCGTAATGGCTATATGATTATGAGATAAAGACGTTATGGGGCAGCATAACGCATATGAAAGGTATATAAGCATGCACCTTACATCATACCGCATTTTTACGCTTTGTGTGTGAAAGCATAGCATGACATACATGTATCAAGATCATATAGGCATTGTTTTAGAATAGTTATGTACAGGACCATGTGTTTGAGCAAGCATCATATAGGCATCCCCAAGGTACCGGGGTATGGGACACTTGGCATCAGTCCGCATAGGCCCACAGATGGAATCCACATGGAGCTCAGGTGCCAAGGGATATTTGATTCCACTGTGAAGTGCGCGCACGACGGTGCTAAAAGCGCAAAGGAAAGGCGTTATATACGCAATATATATGAATATGATGAAAAGGAAAAAGGAAAAGGAACAAGGATATGTTGAAGTGACTGTTTATGATTTTGTGCCTAGTTAATACTGTTATATTACTGGTTTTGTTGCCACACTACTGGGATTATTCTCACCCCTTCGGGGCTGCTATTTTTCCAAAATGGCAGGAGGACGTAAAAGCATTTGAAGGAGTGATGTTTTGCTGTTGATTGCTGATGCGTGGATTATCACTGTTGCTGTTTGTTTAATTGGATGACTGTAATGATTAATGTTTTGGTACTCTTGGATGACTGTAGTCTTTATCATCTCTATGTTAGCTTGAACTCTTATGAACAGCGGCTATTTTGGAAAACGTTTGTGAAAAGAATCTAAGTGCTGAAATTTTTACAGTGCACCTTACGGGTGGTGTTTTTATGAGCAAACGAACTCGGATTTACTATTATTTTATATGCACGCGAAGCCCCAAACGTGCTCTTTCTAAATCACTTGAAATATTTTTTATCGTCCAAACAGAAGTTATGAGAACTATTGATATGCCTTACGGATTTGTATACTGCTTTGTTAGCTCATGTGACGTTAGCGACTCTAATTCCGCTTAGCAAACGACTCTCTTGGATGCATACAAGGGAGGGCGTTACACTAATTGGTATCAGAGCAGTTTGGTCCATGGATTTGCTTGTGATTGATTGTATTGATTGTTGATTGTGTTTATCTGCTGATTGACTGTCTAAATGTGCTATAGTTTAAGCTAGTGTAGTTAGATTGTTAGGACCGTTCTGTGATAAGACACGGATGCATAGTTAACTTGTCCGAATTGAACCCGAGTACCTACTTGGGACTGCTGCCATGAATAACTTGCGGTGAGCCTGATCAACTCATTTCCTGATATTGTGAGTGCAGAATCATGGCAGGTGGTCGCGGTTCAACTCGGGGAAGGTCTGGCGATGCGGAAGAGGATCTTATCACTACCATTGGGGGACTGGCAACGTTTATCCAGAATATGAGCCAAGAATGGCGCGACCATAGGCAACAGAATCAGAACCAACCCCCACTGCATGAAAATGCAGAAGAAATTGCCCGTCGGAGGTTGAAAGACTTCCGCAACTTCCAACCACCTATCTTTGAGGGTGAAGACAACCCTGAGGCTGCAGCGAAGTGGCTGCAGATGATCGAGCATATTTTCGAACGCATGGCATGCCCGGAAGCGCAGAAGACTGATTACGCGTCGTACCAGCTGATGGGAGAAGCTTTAACATGGTGGACTGGTGCGAGGGCTCTGCTGAGAGCTCAGGACGTTGAACTGACGTGGGCCGTATTCAGACAAGTATTTTTAGATAAGTATTTTCCTAAGGCAATGAGAAGAATGAAGCACACTGAACTGCTGTCACTCAGGCAGGATAACATGACGGTTAATGAGTATATTGCAAAATTTGGGCAGCTGATCGAGTACGCCAACTTTGACCGGAACATTTATGATGAAGAATGGCAGGTGGAGAAGTTCGAAAGCGGATTGCACCCGGAAATCCGTAAACTCATTTTAACGACGACTAATCGTACACTTCCGGAACTCATCAACCAGAGTCGTCAGGCAGAAGGAATCATTAATGAAGCCAAGAACTTGAACAAGCCACCAACACAATTCCACGGAGGAAACCGTGCAGGCAGATTCTTCAGGATGGCACCTGGTAGGGGTCGAGGCAGAGGTACGCAGTTGCAGGCACGACCTGGAAATTTTAAGAGAAACTTTACGGTGGGTCAATCGTCGACTGGACGTCAGGGTGCGACTGTTTGTGCTACATGTGGAAAGAATCACTTTGGAGTTTGTCGCAAGAACAACAATGCATGTTTCAGATGTGGCCAGCAAGGACATTTTGCTTACAAATGCCCTCAGAACGCTGAACAACAGCCTACGCAAGCACGGGTGTTCACACTGGATGCGAATGAAGCGCAGAAGTTTCCCAACCTGATCAAAGGTAATGTCACTTTAAATGGTCACCCAATTTCTGTTATCTTTGATTCTGGAGCGTCTGGCTCTTTTATGGCAAAGCATACTGCTATGAGAATAGGCATCACCCCAACCCCGTTACCTTATGAGTTACACATCAGCACACCTACTGGAGGATCGTGCACAGCCTCAGAGATCTGCAGAGGTGTTACCTTGCAGTATGAAGGGAACACGTTTACAGTTAACTTGGTGGTCCTGCCGGTATTCAACTTCGATGTGATTATCGGTATGGACTGGTTGACGGAAAACGGGATAACATTGGACTGTCGAGCGGGGAAAGTCGTTGTTCCTGCGAAAGATGGTAATTTTCAACCTTTCTCTCTCATTTCCTTATTGCAAGTTAGAAAAGAGCTCCGCAAGGGAGCAGCAGGATATCTTTTGTCGATCGAGGCTGAGACCTCGGTTGACAATCAAATTCAGAATGTACCTGTAGTTAGAGAGTTCGAGGAGGTATTCCCGGATGAAATACCTCGATTGCCTCCTCATAGGGAAATAGAATTTTCTATCGAACTTGTTCCTGGAGTTGGACCAATCTCCATTGCCCCGTATCGTATGGCGCCGTTGGAGCTGCGAGAGTTGAAGAAGCAGATAGAAGAGCTTTTGGCAAAGGAATTCATCAGACCGAGTACCTCCCCATGGGGTGCTCCAGCCATCTTGATTAAGAAGAAGGATGGAAGTTTACGTCTGTGTGTAGACTACCGCCAGCTGAACTAAGTAACGATGAAGAATAAGTATCCGCTACCGAGGATCGACGATTTGATGGACCAGCTGAGAGGAGCCAGAGTCTTTTCCAAGATAGATTTACGATCGGGATACCATCAGATCCGGGTCAAACCGGAGGATATTCCGAAAACAGCCTTTAGGACTCGTTATGGGCACTACGAATACCAGGTGATCCCATTCGGACTTACGAATGCTCCAGCGGTATTCATGGACTACATGAACCGCATTTTCCGCCCCTTTCTTGATCAGTTTGTTATTGTGTTTATCGATGACATCCTGATTTACTCAGCTAATGAAGAGCTGCATGCGGAACATCTGAGGTTTGTCTTGCAAATCTTGAAGGAGAAGCAGTTGTACGCGAAATGGTCGAAGTGCGAGTTTTGGCTTAAAGAGGTCCAGTTTTTGGGCCATGTCATTTCATCAGAAGGTATCGCGGTGGACCCCAGCAAAGTTGAAGCTGTCATGAATTGGGAACGACCCAAGACTGTCACCGAAGTAAGAAGTTTCTTAGGTCTTGCTGGATACTATCGAAGGTTCATCCAGAATTTCTCTCAGATAGTGCAACCTCTTACCCGTCTCACTCGGAAGGACAAGCCTTTTGAGTGGACTGAAGCTTGTGAAGAATGTTTCTTGGAACTAAAGAGCAGATTAACGAGTGCTCCCGTACTCACGATTCCGGATCCTACTCGAAAGTTCGAAGTATACTGCGATGCGTCGCTGAAAGGACTTGGATGCGTGTTGATGCAGGATCGTATGGCGGTAGCTTACGCATCTCGACAACTTAAGCCTCACGAAGAAAATTATCCTACGCACGATTTGGAGTTAGCAGCTATAGTGTTCGCACTTAAAATCTGGAGGCACCATTTGTATGGTTCGCAGTTTGACGTGTTCAGCGATCATAAGAGTTTGAAGTACTTGTTCGATCAGAAGGAGTTGAATATGCGGCAACGACGGTGGATGGAATTTCTGAAGGACTATGATTTTGAACTTAAATACCACCCAGGAAAGGCAAACGTGGTAGCTGACGCCCTGAGTAGGAAGACACTGCACACTGCAACTCTGATGATGGAAGAGCTGAAATTGTTTGAGGCCTTTCGAGACTTGAACTTATCGGTAGACGAGAGAGGGAATAGCATAAGATTGGGAAATATACAGGTGGAGAATGAATTGATTAGTAGAATTAAGGAGGCTCAGAAAGATGAAGAGTTAGTCCGTGATTTGGTTGGCAACCAAGATGTTGTAAAGGATGAGAATGATGTTTGGAGATTTCAAGGACGGCTGGTCGTGCCGAATGAAGAGTTGAAACAAGAAGTTTTACAGGAGGCTCACAAGGGTAAGTATGCAGTTCATCCTGGATCCACGAAGATGTACCATGATTTGAAGACCTCGTTTTGGTGGCCGGGTATGAAGCGTGATATTGCGGAATATGTGTCTCGGTGCTTAACTTGTCAGAAGGTGAAGTACGAACATCAGAAACCGTCGGGACTCCTTCAACCTTTGGAAATTCCCGAATGGAAGTGGGACAGTATTGCGATGGATTTTGTAGTTGGACTTCCTCGGACGCGAGAAGGATATGATTCTATCTGGGTGATTGTTGATCGTTTAACGAAGTCAGCTCATTTCTTGCGTGTTAGAACCACATATGATACAGAGAGGCTTGCTAGAATTTATCTGCAGGAGATTGTGAAGCTGCATGGAGTTCCTACGAGTATTGTCAGTGATCGTGATCCCAAGTTTACATCTAAGTTTTGGGAATCCTTTCAAAGAGCATTAGGGACCCAATTGAGGTTGAGTACTGCTTATCATCCGCAGACCGATGGTCAAACGGAACGCACCATTCAAGCACTAGAGGACATGTTGCGAGCATGCGTTTTTGAGTTAGGAGGCAGCTGGGATAGTTATCTTTCGTTGATTGAGTTTGCTTACAACAACAGTTACCATTCCAGTATTCAGATGGCACCGTATGAAGCTTTGTATGGGAGAAAATGCAGATCCCCTCTATGTTGGACTGAAGTGGGTGAGCGAAGTATGTTAGGACCTGATCTAATTCAAGAAACATCCGAACAGGTAAAGAAGATTCGGGAGAATATGCAGAGGGCTCAGGCCAGACAGAAGAGTTATTACGACAAGCGTCATAAGCCTCTATCTTTCGAAGTCGGAGACCATGTGTTCTTGAGAATCACTCCTACTTCGGGACTCGGAAGGAGAATGGGAGTTAAGAAGTTAAGTCCACGGTACTTAGGACCGTATCTGATTATGGACCGGATTGGAGAGTCTGCATACCGGTTGGCTTTACCACCCAATCTGTCAGGAATTCACAATGTATTTCATGTGTCACAGCTACGGAGGTATCTCTCTGATCCATCTCACGTATTACAGCCGGAAGAAGTAGAACTAAAGGAAAATCTGACGTATCAAGTGCAACCGTTCCGAATTCTTGAAAGATCCGTCAAGCGACTCCGTTCTAAAGAAATCCCTTTGGTGAAAGTATTATGGAACAACAGATCGGCAGCTGAAGCAACTTGGGAGCGCGAGGACGACATTCAGAAACGCTATCCAGAACTGTTTAGCTCTTAAGTAAGTTTATTTTGCGGACAAAATTCCTATTTGGAGGGGAGAGTGTAACATCCCGCATAATTAGTAAAATACATAAGTACTATATGTTATAGATGTATGTGTAGATTTCGGATGTATGGTTTATGTGTGATGGCTTGCGAATTGTTTGACCTTTATCCTTGATAAGACTAAGGTAATTAATTAAATTAAATCATAGGAGGATACATATGTAGACATGTGAATTTAATCATATGAGTAATGTGAGTGTGTGTTAGAAGGCTTTAGTGTTTATTGGACTTTGGAAGTGGGCTAGTGTGTGTGTGGACTTATCACTTTTGGTCTTATGTGATTGGATTCTTTGTGTGTGTGACCAATGGCCCAAGGATGGCTTTTGGATCAAGCTAGTTCAGCCCAAGGTTGTGTCCACCCTTATCTCCCCTAAGCCTTGTCCAACAAGGTGTCTTGTGTATCAAGTAACTCTCACATGGCAAGGGTAATTCCCACTCATTCATGCGCACAAGAGGGTGAGTAATACTTAGAAAAATCTGCCAATTTCCCTCTTGTTTGACCGCCACCTCACCTTGCTTATGCACACTTGATTTTAACTTCATTGCATGGAAGACACTTGTACCATTTAGCATGATATTAGGCTGCATTTTTCTGCATTTTGGCGCACATGGGGGGAGTCATGGATCAGATTTCTTGTGTCACAAAACTGCCTAACTTGTTGACTTGGTGAACCACCTTACACCTTCCATCATGAGGCTGCCATGTGCAGATTTTTGCATGCTTTTGGCAGTCCATCATGAGCCAAACCTGCCCTTGCTTCCACATGCATCATAAGTAGGGTCTTGGGGCTGCATCTTCATCATCTTGTGCGCATAAGGACAGCTCCAAAATCAGAGTTTCGGCTGCCACAAATCTGCACTCATGATGCACCTCCTCCACTCCACCCTATGCGCATAGCTTGGTCAATTGTGTGAAAAATTCTGACTTTGGAAGCATCATTCAGATCTGAACTCTTTCCCTTCACCTTCTTGCATGTGCATAGAGTACTTTAGAAGCAACCTTGTGTGCAGCCCCACTTCTTCAAGCAACCAGAATTTTCATGATGTTTAATCATTGCAACCTTCCCCTCACTTCTCCTTAAGTATGCGCACACTAGAAGGCTTCCTGGATTTGCTTGTGAGGTGGAAGTGAGGAGGAAAACTTACACTAATTGGTATCAGAGCAGTTTGGTCCATGGATTTGCTTGTGATTGATTGAATTGATTGTTGCAGTGAGGTGGAAGTGAGGAGGAAAACTTACACTAATTGGTATCAGAGCAGTTTGGTCCATGGATTTGCTTGTGATTGATTGAATTGATTGTTGATTGTGTTTATCTGCTGATTGACTGTCTAAATGTGCTATAGTTTAAGTGCTTGAGTATATATTAGCTAGGGTAGTTAGATTGTTTAGAGTACTTTCAGACAGCTAAGCGGAATTAGAGTCGTTAACGCAATAAATGTGCTAATCACCAGTAGTTCAGACAGCTTCTCTTGTGAAAGTGTGCCACTTGTCATAAATCATTGCCGACAAAGTTTGCTATCAATCATAGCAAACTTCTACGTGTGGTAGTCTGGTAAAAAATGTTGTTCGCGTGGAATTTGGGTAAAAAATTGGAGAAAGTGTGGCACTTTGGTCAATGTCCCTAAAAAGGGGGGATGAATGACCTTCACTCAACTAGACCCGTTACTTGGTTGCCAGTAAAGATGAGTAAAACAAGATGAGAGGGAAATAATAACACAATCAATATAGACAAAAAAAAATAGAGACCTACTAAAATGTAAACTAACAAGAAAGCACAATTTGTCTAAAAAAATGAGGAAAACCTAGAACTCTTTAGAATTAGAACAATTTATCACTTAGGTTTCCCTTTCTCTCTAGCAACCAAAAAATGCATGAAGTGGTTTCGTGAACTCTTTTAGTGCAATTTGATTAGATCATCAAAACTCAAAAAGGCAATAAATGGTGTGAACAAAAAAGAGGGACAAAGCAATTAGTACCTTCCATGGGTTGGTGATTATTCCCACCCAAATCCAAAAGCTTACAAATGAAGTCTTCTAAGTTAAATCGTTATCTATATGGATTTCAAAAATATTTCGAATTGAGACTGACCTGCTAGTCAATTAAATCATAGTTCCGATTTGAATTATTTTTAAAAATTAAAAGTATTATGTGATCTATCAACCATACTAAACTTATTAGATTTATTATAATTAAATTTATATAAATTAAACATATATTGTTTAAGAAATTAAATCATAAAGATAAATAGGAATAACTCTTAAGATTATAAATAAATATATTTTTCTAAATTTAAATCTTCAACCCAAAATATTATTATGTAATTTTAAAATTCCTTTTAAAGTCCAACCTCTATGTTTTAAGGATAGGCTTTAAAATAGGTTTGTGGCCAGGTTATTGAGTAATTTTTATTTTCACATGCATAATATGTTTTAGGGTTCGCTATTTTTCTAAATTTTAATTTTGAAAATTTTGTCTAATGTTTATCAAAAAGACATTGTTTTGGGTGAAAATCATGGTATGTTTGTTATTTTAATTTATTTTAAGGTTATAATCATCTCATTATTCTAATTTTTTAATCGTTCAACCCAAAACGAAGTTGTTTCATTGAATATTAGACAAAATTTTCTAAAATGATATTATATACTTTTTTTGGAGACAATAGGAAACTAAAGCAAAACAAAACAAAAAACTAAGCACATAGCCTAGCCCAACGGACACCAATAGTGTCACTATACAACTTTTCCCTATAACCAGGAAGAGGAACGTGAAAAACTTGCACTACCCAGGAGAAACCATATGAATAAGAGGCTAGAAAGTCTGCCACTCTATTCCCTTCGCGATGGATGTGAGACATACAAACACACCAACAACGTTGTAACATGTTTCTAATAAGCTGCACCAAGTTTGCTGCAGGATGATCAAGATGACACCCATTCATTATAATCTGCTAGGCTGATAGGGAATCTCCTTCCAACCACACTTGTCTAAATCCTTTATCCCAAGACAACTGCAAACCCACCAAACAGGCCCATAGTTCATCATGCAAGACAGTTCATCAAAAGGACATTGTTTTGGGTGAAAATCATGGTGTGTTTGTTATTTTAATTTATTTTAAGGTTATAATCGTCTCATTATTCTAATTTTTTAATCGTTCAACCCAAAACGACGTTGTTTCATTGAATATTAGAAAAAAATTTCTAAAATAATATTATATACTTTTTTTTGGAGACAATAGGAAACTAAAACAAAACAAAACAAAAAACTAAGCACATAGCCTAGCCCAACGGACACCAATAGTGTCATTATACACCTTTTCCCTACAACTTGGAAGAGGAACATGAAAAACTTGCACTACCCAGGAGAAGCCATATGAGTAAGAGGCTAGAAAGTCTGCCACTCTATTCCCTTCGCGATGGATGTGAGACATACAAACACACCAGCGACGTTGTAACATGTTTCTAATACGCTACACCAAGTTTGCTGCAGGATGATCAAGATGACACCCATTCATTATAATATGCTGGGCTAATAGGGAATCTCCTTCCAACCACACTTGTCTAAATCCTTTATCCCAAGACAACTGCAAACCCACCAAACAGGCCCACGATTTATCATGCAAGAGAGTACCAGATCCTAAGTTTTTACAAAAATCGGAAATCCAAGCTCCTGAAGGGTCACGTATGACACCACCACACCCGGACCTGTTACCAGCTTTGGCCCCATCAACATTTAGCTTGACCTAGTTCACAGGGGGACAAGACCAAGCAATCATGCTCTCCACTCGATCTCTTGGTTGAAGCCCCGCTACATGAAAGGTAGATGCTGCTAGAACAACACTATCACGGAACCCCAAAGCTGAACGAAAAGTTGAGAACACATTCTGGTATTTTCCTTCGAAGATCCATTTGTTTCTGTCCCTCCAAATACTCCAGGCAAGAATCCCAAATAAAAAGGGCCAATCTGATTCCAAGCTCTAATCTTTGTTACTTTCTAAATTTATGTTGAACCAATCAAGCAATTTTGGATTGAAGAATTCTTGCCATCTGTCTTGTCGCACTGCCATATACCAGATTTCCTTAGACTGAGGACGGTCCTGAATAGCATGAAAAGTAGATTCACTCGACTGGTTACATATTAGATACTTTATTCCTTATATTTTATTACTTAAACTTGGTAAGGTTTAATATATAGGTAATTTGATCTATTTACACCCTTATTACAAAGCATGTTTATATGTGTTTGAAAAAAGTATACATTATTTTTAAAAAGTAATTTGAAAAGCCAGAATAATTCTAGATTTTTATTAATAATTAAAAGCATTTTTAATTTGAAGTAATATTTTAAAAAAATTTCAAGAATTTTGATTTCAAAAGAATGATTTTAATCTTTTTTCTAATTTTAATTTTTCTAAAGCTGCATTTATACATATATAAAACAAATATTTTTTTTTTATCTAAAATACAACTTTTTGAAAAAGAATCCATGCGAACATGCCTTTAATGACATTGCATGGACTGCAAGCGTTTGGGTAGGATTAATTTAAGCACAATTTTCTAAACTTAAATCAATCGAATAATGGATGAACCAATTGATATATCAAAAACCTAATTTTATCATAATAAAAAATTTTCAAATTAATAGGCTATAATTATCATGTATTGAAAACTAAACGGCTAACTTTTTTTTTTTGGTAATCAAACGGCTAATTTAATTAAACACTACCGTCACATCCAATATTCTTTGTACGTGTAACATCCCCTATAAACGGCTAGCATAGAGGATATCATATTACTTCTTAATTCTTATTTTAAATACAAGAATGAGAATTATAATGCAGATTCTAATGCATAAGAACTAAGACATACCTAAATCTTTGTGGGTTCTACCCAAACCTATTGATGCCAATTTTTTATTTCTAATCTCTAACCTTTGAATATTTTTCAAGTTTAGAAAAGTATCAAGCAATAAATCAAAGAAGAAAGAATAATTTAAACCAATATATTAATTTAACATAAATATATAAATCATATCTTAAGATTAATTAATAATCTCAATGTTATTATATAACAAAATAACGACATCAAACATGTGAATATTTGCAAATGAACACATCATTGCACCTTGTAAATAGAATTTCATAATCATTAGTATGATTTGTATAAATATCAGTATTTGAATCGGATCGGACCTAATACGGTAAGGATACCCCAATACGTATTAAGCTCAAATCACACACGGTTGAGACTCCTGGATTGCTTATGTACTGGGCCTGATATCTACTGTTGGGGTGAGCTTTGTGCTCTTGGTCCTTCGTCTTTCACGTTGTACCAGATGGGGGTACCTGCGAAGACACTCCGATGCTTAAGTCAGTATCAGAGGCATGTGTTTATGTTGTGAAAGTAAAGGATCATCGTACCTTGGTGGTACATAATGTGTTTATATAGTAGCTGAGTCGCATGCTCTGGAGGATGCCTTGCTTCATGGTGAAGGAAAAGGATCCTTGGTGCCAACGTAGTGTAGCTGTCATGGTTTTAATGTTGAGGAGCTTGCCGCCATGGTGTCTAGTAATAGAGTTACGGCGAACAGGAGTTGTCCATTGCTTACTGGTATGAGGGCGCGGTGGTGCTGCCTTAGCCCTTAAGTTTATTGTCTGTAGAAGGTATCCTGTTGCGTGTAGGGTAAGTACGTCTTATGTGCCGTGATGATGTCATCGTGCCTTGTATGGCGCGATGGGTTCAATCCATGTAGAACTCCGCGATAGGGTCATCGCGATGTGGTCATCGCGCTGTTGGGCCGCGATAGGGTCATCTCGTCCGTACCTTCCCTTTGTACCTTGTTCGGGACCCTTTAATGGGTTCGGGCCTTCACAAGCTATTGGGCCCTGGTGTGGGCTTATATTATATCCGGATCAGATGCTCCCTAGCTATGTCTTTGTGTAGGAGGCGCGGTAGTTTCCTGATTCAAATGCCATTGTGTGTCGCGGTAATGATGCTTTTTAGTATCATCATGACCTTCGACCGCTTAAGAATGGTGGACTAGACGTCTAATCAATCAAGAGCATTAAATGTTGCAGTGATTACGTGGGGGTTTAAAGACTGTCGTGGGTGTTTTACGAGTAAAAACGTTTCCCCTGCCACCCACGTGTCCCTACTAGTTGGTTTTGTGGTTTAACACGTTTCGCAACTTTTGGTCTGCCCGTTGAGAAAAACCCTTCGTATTTGAGCCTTTGCTTTTGGAGGAAAGAACCTTTGGTCATTTCTGGAGAAACAACTTGCTTTGTCTCTCAAACTTTGCTCTGCATTTCCGGTGGTGACACGTCCTACTTCCTGTTACGAACTTCCGAAGTATAAATCTCAGGTATGTTCCGTTCTTCTGACCTCCTATTTTATGTGCATTTTATTTTTCATCTGTCTTGCTGGGGTATGCCTGAGAATCGCAAATGTGCGGATTTTGTCAGATTCCTCGAACGGTTTGGTTCATCTAGTCCGCCGTCGGGAGTGTTACCAAGATCAAAGTCCTTGGAAAGCAAGGATAAAAGGCCTACTATAGGAGTTCTAACCCCATGTTCCAAAGCCTGTGTTGAGCATGTTCCCCTGAATCGTACTTTTGAATTAGGGTCAATGTCGCGACAACCTAATCACGAGAAGGTATTGTCAGCCCATAGCTCGTCTGTATTTCCCAATTTTTTTGGAAGGATGTCCAAACCCATTATACTATCGAGTGACTCTTCCTTTAGTTCTGACAGTAGCTTCAAATCGGCTGAGTCGAGAAGCCCTAATTCATTTTTTCCTAACTCATCACGCGATTCTTCTTGTTCCATCGCGCATGAGTCTTCAGTTCCCAAAAGTCCTAGTCCATTGTCTTTGAATGTGATTTATCCAGCCGGATACCCTTTTAAGAAGCGAAATTTTGATAACTATATACCTATTTCGACTGACTTGTCTTCTTCCACTAATTCCTCTTCTTCTGAATCATATTTCGTGTCTCCTCGTATAAAAGAGATTATGGCAAAGCGTGGTGCTCGGGATAAGAAGATTGTCACAACGCTTCTTGGTGGCAAGAAGAAGGCCGTACAAATTGGTGTGGAAGATGAAACTTCAGAAACGCGATCCTTTAATAGGCAGAGCATCCGGGATGTGGATCTCCTGGATTGGGTGGCTGACCCAGTGTTGAAGACTGAGACAGTTTTTAGCACTCCAAGAGAATTGGCAAAAGTAACCGCAGCCCTCCATCTGACCCCGGATAAGGCTTTTGATGATCAGTGGGAGATCGGAGTTGTCCCGAAGAATGAGCGCATTTGTTCATCGCAGGCCGAGGGGTCATCCCGACACCTTGTGATGATGTAATCGTATTATTTCTTATCCATAAGTGTTTGTCTTCATTTTTCTCCATTTGTTTGTAAACTATTGGCGCATTTGAATGTGGCGCCTTCACAACTAACCCCCAATGCTTGGGGTTTTATTAAGGTATTCGAGATGGTGTGCTCAGCCTACGGCCTCTTCCAATCCGTACAAGCATTTTTACATATGTTTAGCGTGATGCCTCCTCGCAGCAGCTGGATATCATTGAGGAGCAAACACAAATTCTGTGAATCATACTGTAGAAAAATTAACAAGTGGACCGCTGAATATTTCAAAATCTATATTGTCGGAGGTACCACGCTGATTTTTCTAGGTGAAGATGGGACCCCTATCTTCCCCCTGTACTGGTCAGAACATCCGTCAAGCAGTTCCATATTGAGCTATAACTTTACGGATCTGAGTGAGCTAGAGCAGCAAACGGTGACTGCTTTAGGTAACATCGCACGTGAAGCTGCTGGGACAGGCGCGCTGGACAGATATACCATTCTAAACGAATACTCTGAAAATGATATTCGAGATTACCTGGGTACTGTGTAACCTTTCCCATTTGTGTTCCAATTTGTCTTAATGTCTATGTAACATGATATGTCAATTTTTAATGAAGTATGCTTAATCAGCCATTTCTTTGTTTTGTGGTGCTTTTGCAGATAGTATAAAGATGGCACCTGTAAGCAGGATGGAACAAATTGCTGCCAATCGCGCAGTTCGTGCTGGC
>JAVKPL010011876.1:0-54381 GCA_032173675.1 Gastrolobium villosum | reverse complement strand
AGGTGAACCAACATGTGGAAGTGGAATATGAAAAGAATGAAAAGAAAAATTAAAATAATATATTTATTCATCCCTAACTATATTTTGTTTGGATAGTAATAGTGTGATCCTTTAGAATACCGTCAGTCACCGTATATTCTGATCTTCTCTCTCCATCGTTAGCAAAAAAACTAAAGAACAGAAGGAAATCTAACATTTGTTTCTAAAGAGGGAAAAGGTGATCTACCCCCACAGTAAACATAAAACATAATGTCATCACTCAACAACACAACACAGCTATACTACAAAAAAGACATATAAATCATGCATTGGCTTCAACAAAGGAAAACAACCTGAAGCCGAAAAGGTACGAGGAGAGACAAAAACCAAAACATCAAAATTTGATACGAGGTTGTCAATGAAAGCTAACTTACGTGACCAAGAAAACGATCAAGAACGCCGTTTGACAAGAAGCCAAGAAAACGATCAAGAACGCCGAAACCCGTTTATTGTGAGAGAACAAGACAACGATCAAGAAAAACGATCGATCAGACGACAACGTTAACCAAACAAACCCGGTTCTTGTTTAGCTGTTTAGCGCCCTCAATCAGCAGGTTTAGGTGTTTGAAAATAGCCTAGTCGAGTGCGGGAGGGTGCACGTCCGAATGTTTTTATATTCTTATTTTGTTGAGTTATTATTTAATATTTGAGTATTTGAGCACCTAATTGTTGGAGAGTAAAATAAAATATAATAGATACAATAATATCATATAATAATAAATGATCGTAACGGAAAATTGATATAATTAATGGTATCCGATGAATTTTATTTATTGTTGGATTGAAACGGTTTATTCTGGTTATACTTTTTCTTCTTCATGCATATACTTAATTGTAAATACAATTATGCAACGTGGATGTTTAACTTATACCATTAAAAACTTATTACTATTAAGAAACCTACATAATAAGCTAATATATAAATAATATTTGATTTTTTTATTACTAATATATGCCATTGAGGTGTATTATTTATACACACTTAATATTAATTAATTTCCTTCTTCGTTCGTGTATATTTGACAAGGAATTTTTTTTTTTTTTTTAGTATCGTTATTTTTCTTTCATAATCATAAGTTTTACTAATATTTACAAACAAAATTTGTCCTGCATGTTTGTTTTTCATTCTGTATTTCTCTCTTTTGCTGTTTCTCTTGATATCTTTATTTTATCATTTTTTTTTAAAAAAATATAATGCAAAGAAAATCTGGAATAATCTCCTCATGCATGAAATTTGGGCTTTTATTTTTTACATCAAGGACCCGTTTGGTACCAGATATATTTTACATTTCCCGGAAATCCATCCTTGGAGAAATAAGGATCCCATGTTTGGTAAGAAAAAATGAAAACTTTTCCAGACAAATATTGTATCCGGCAATCTGATGTTATGTGTTAAGTTATGTATTGTGATCAGCTAAAAAATTCCATGAATTAGATGGAAAAATCTTGTACCCGGGGAAGTGGAAATTAAATGGACGAAATTAACCTTGTTTTGAGTTTCTCTATCTGTGTAGTTGGTATCTTGGAAATGTAAAAGTGGGGTTATTTTCGTAAAATAACCTCACAATCCCACTAATATTTTACAAACAACCAAACACACACTTACTAAAATAAATCACAAAATTCCGGGAAAGTTTGGTCATACCAAACAGCTTTTTAGTAACATTCCAGTAAAACATATTACCCACTATATTCCAGTAATCTATTGTTCCTGGATAAATAAAAATTTCTCTCCTCACGGTTTCCTTTCAATTGGTCTTTGACTCAATTTTTTTACTTTTTTACTTTAACCGTTTTTTTTGGTAGAAACTTTGACCGGATATTTACTTTGTGCATACTTACATCTCACATTTTCATCGTAAATAGACGACATTATTTGTGTGCATCAAATGTTTCAAAAATTATTTGAAAACAATAATACATGATGTTTATCAAATTTTCCGTTACTATCATTTATTATTATCTGATATAATTGTATAATAATAAATAATCTCCCATTAGATTAACATCAATGAGAGATTATTCGTTACGATCAAATGATAAAATAATAAATATATCATGCATGAGGAGATTATTTCAGATTTTCTTTGCATTATATATATAATTTTTAAAATGATAAAATAAAGATATCAAAAGAAACATAAAAAGAGAGAAATACAGAATCAAAAACAAATAAATAAAAAAGACGCAACATGCGGGACAAATTTTGTTTGTAAGTGCAGATATTTCAAATTAGTAAAACTTATGATTATGAAAGAAAAATAAAATAACGATACTGAAAAAAAGAGAGAAAGAAATCCTTGTCAAATATACACGAACGAAAAAAGAAATTAATTAATATTAAGTGTGTATAAATAATATACCTCAATGGCATATATTGGTAATAAAAAAACAAATATTATTTAAATATTAGCTTATTATTTAGGTTTCTTAATAGTAATAAGTTTTTAAAGGTATAAATTAAACGGCCACCGTTGTGTAATTATATTTAAAATTAATTATATGCATCAAGAAAAAGTATCTACACGATTATCAGAATAAACAGTTTCAATCCAACAATCAATAAAATTCATCGGATACCATTATATCAATTTTCCGATACGATCATTTATTATTATCTGATATTATTGTATGTATTTTTTTTTTTATTTTTTTGCTCTTCAACAATTAGCTGGCTCAAATAATCAAATCTTATATTTCCAAAAAAAAAATAATCAAATCTTGTATGATATTGCAAGTATATCTTTTTTTCTCCATATGTCATGTTTAAATAGTCAGTATCGTATCATTTGGTGATAATGTAAGACCGTAAATTATTTTGAATATTAAAATCAAATACTTGTAATTACTGTTCACGGGATATCGTGCCATTTTTAATCCCAAAAAAAGAATTTGACAAGGTTTTCTTTCTCTTTTTATTTCAATATAATCATTTTCTCTTAGATGTAAGGAATCTGGTAGTTAAAATCGGGATGTAAGGATTCTAATTTATAACCGTGAGAAAGTGAAGGGAAAGATGGAGAAGAGAAAGAGAATTGAGAAAAGATTTGAAATTCAACTTCTTTCTTTATTCATGGTTACACAACATTTAAATAGTCAGTTACAAGAAATCCTAAATGGAAGTTATGAGAAATCCTAAAGGAAGTTACAATATGTAAATTAAAAAAAACATAACTGCAAAAGTAACTGCTAATAACTATTCTTCAGCATGTAATCTACAACATTATTGTATTGGCCACGTCACATTTGAATTTTTTTCTTCTTAACTCCATAGCCCAGTATGTAATCAGCAAAATAAGTAGGGCTTTTAATTTCTCTTTTGGGTTGTTTAGTAGTCTGATCCACAACACATGATTTTACCTAAAATTTGGAAGGAGGAAAAATCATAAAACGTAAAATCCTAACGTAAAAAAAAATCGGAAAAGCGTTTGGAATTTTGATGAAATCATTTTAATTGAAAAAAAATCAAAAAATCGTAAATTCGCAGACTTAAATCGGAATTTTAACTACCATTCACAAGTTTTACTAATTATATATGAGTTTTATAAGAGTTATATTGTAGAAAAAAATAATTGTGTTATGTTATAGAGATTTGTTTTGCGTGCCAGAATTTTTTTTGAACACCCACTTACTCCCTAAAGGCTTGTTGCCAGGAGGAAGATTTACCAATTCCCAAGTGTGGCTGGACAAAATAGACTCTATCTCACTGTTGATAGCCTCTTCCCAGAATGGTCCTTCTAGAGACATTATAGCTTCCTTATAAGTCCGAGGCTCATTTTTTATTAAATACGTCATAAAATCAGGTCCAAAGGATGTGGCTGTCCTTTGCCTCTTGCTACGTCTAGGTCATCATCTATATCCTCTACAGGATCATCATTAGTTGTAGCATCTCGAGGTATAACAACCTGATCATCGTTGTTATCACTTGATATCTTATCATCATTATTGCCATTGGATTCATTTATTTTCTTATACGGAAATATATCTTCAAAGAAAGTAACTTCCCTTGACTCAATCACCGTATTAGCATGTATATCTGATACATATGATTTATACACTAGAAACCGATAAGCACTACTATTAAGTGCATAACCGATGAATACACAATCCACGGTTTTAGGTCCGATCTTCAACCTTTTAGGTTTAGGAACCGCAACCTTAGCCAAGCACCCCCACACTCTAAAGTATTTCAGGGATGGCTTCTTACCTTTCCATATGTCATATGGTATGTTTTTTGTCTTTTTGTGGGGCATTCTATTAATTATATAGTTAGCCGTCAACATGGCTTCCCCCCACAAATTCTGTGGTAAACCGGACGTAATCAACATGGCATTCATCATCTCTTTTAATGTCCGATTTTTCCTTTCTGCAATCCCATTTGATTGCGGTGAATAAGGAGCTGTAGTCTGGTGTATAATACCAGACTCTATACAGAATTCCTCGAAGGGGCCATCAAATTCTCCCCCACGATCGCTCCTTACCATTTTAATTTTCTTGTTGAGTTGATTCTCAACTTCACTTTTATATTGCTTAAAAGCAATAATTGCTTCATCTTTACTATTAAGTAAGTATACATAACAATATCTACTGCAATCATCAATAAATGTAATAAAGTATTTCTTATTACCCCTAGATGATGTAGATTTCATGTCACATATATCAGTATGTATTAAATCTAATAATTCGGTTGATCTTTCAACTGATTTAAAAGGTAATTTCAAAAATTTTGATTCAACACATACTTGGCACTTATCATTTAAACATTCAAATTTAGGTAATAAATCTAAATGCATTAAAGTCTTAATTTACCTTAAATTAACATGTCCTAATCTATTATGCCATAAATTAGAAGACTCAAGCAAGTAAACAGAAGTAGAAGTATTATTAATAATATCAGAATTGTTTACAGTCATCACATTCAGTTTGAAAAGGCCCTCACTAAGGTAGCCCTTTCCTACATACACATCATTTTAGTAAGTACAAACTTATCAGAAACAAATACAAGTTTAAAGCCATTCTTGCTTAACAGAGATCCAGAGACTATGTTTTTGCGAATATCAGGCACATGGAGCACATCATTCAGTGTCACTATCTTGCCAGATGTCATCTTCAAAGCCACTTTTCCCACACCTTCAACTTTTGAAGTAGATGAGTTTCCCATATAGAGTTTCTCACCATTATCAGTAGGAGTATAGGAGGAGAACATCCTCTTGTTTGAGCAGACATGTCTTGTGGCTCCAGTGTCCACCCACCATTCCTTGATGTCTCCAATAAGATTGCATTCCATCACCACTGCTGCCAGATTCAATTCTTCAACCTGATCAGCAATATCAATCATATTGGCTTGAGTGCTCTTCTTCTTCTTATTGAACTTTTGTGGCTTCCTCTGATCTTTCTTTTGTTCCTTCTTACAATCCCTTGCACGGTGGCCAGGATTCCCACAATTGAAACAGTTGCCTTTGAACTTATTGCCCTTTCCTTGCTTAGCATTTCCATCTTCAGAATATTTCCTCTTCTTTGACTTAGATCCCTCTTCAACTACATTAGCCTTTGAGATCATAGGGTTGTTGCCATTCCTCTTGTCAGACATCTTATTGTCTTCCTCTATTCTCAATCTGGTAATCAGATCTTCAAGTGACAATTCCTTGCGCTTATGCTTCAGATAATTCTTGAAGTCCCTCCAAGAGTTTGGTAATTTCTCTATGAAGGCAGCAACTTGGAAGGACTCACTGAGAGACATTCCTTCTGCATGAATTTCATGCACAATCACTTGAAGTTCCTCAACTTGACTCACAACAGATTTGGAGTCTTGCATCTTGAAGTCTAAGAATCTGCCAACTATGAATTTCTTCAAGGCAGCATCCTCAGTTTTATACTTCTTGTCCAGACTTTCCCAAAGTTCCTTACTGGTCTTCAGGGTACAGTACACATTATACAATGAGTTGTCTAGAGCATTGATAATATAGTTCCTGCAAAGGAAGTCAGAATGCTTAAAAGCATCAATGGCTGCAACCTTTTCCTTGTCAGTTTGTTCTCCCTCATTCAGTGTGGGAGCATCTTCCTTGAGGAAACGATCCAGACTCAGTGTTGTCAAATAGAACAACATCTTCTGTTGCCAGCGTTTGAAATTTGTTCCATTCAGTTTTTCAGGCTTATCAGCATGCATTGGAACAGAGGCATTAACATTGGCATTGTTTGTACTTACACTAGCCATTTCTGTTACACAAACAGAATCCGAAATTAATCACACAGATTAATTCGTCACACAGTAATTAAAACAGATACAGTATATATAACGAAAAATAAAATATACTGATCACAGGTTCAAAACACCAATATTGTCTTAAGATTGTTATAGAAGACAGAGGGTGATATCAAATCACTATTGCCTTGAACCCATGTATTTGACAGAAGGGGTAGATCATCAGAGTTATCACTGTGCAATAAAAGATAAATAAGAATTAGACAGAAGAATGTATGCAGAAGAGGATTGAATCCGAGCCCACAGAACGTGTCTCCTTAAGATAATTTGCCCCCTCACTGATGCCCAAGGTTGATGGACACTTGTCTCCCAGGATAGAACGGATTCCGTCTGAAGAATGGTGGCACTACCAATCAACAGCCAAAACGAACACAATAGTATGCCAGAAGAATTTACACCGGAGGATGAAGAACAGCATGCAATACCGGAAGAAAAAAAATACCGGCAGAGATTTTGTGCAGAAAAAACCGGATAGAATTTCTGAATGTGTCAGTGTCTATTTATAGACACTGACCGGTCACGATGAACATTCGCCGGCGGCGAACCGCCGTGTCTGACGGTGGCGAACGGGTATGAATTTTGGAGGGAAGCAACGTTTGGACAAAAAATAAAAATAATTTTTATTACACACAACCGAACCGAGTCGAGCCGGCCGGACGGACGGACGGCGGCGGCGCGCGTGTGGTGGTGAACCAAAGCCCACCTATCTCCTCCCCCTACATAAAATATGTAGTGACCCAAGGGCCAATTAAGGAGATGGAGGTGGGAGTTTATATACTTTCCCACTTTCTACCAATTGTCCAATGTGGGACTTTGTTAAACAATCCACATAACTCTTCATCTTCCCTTTTCTCTTTTTCTCTATTAACCCACTTCTTATTCATAACCAATGGATAATTGTATATTAATCTTATTAATTCCAACATTTGTATCATTCTTTTCCACAATGGTTGGGTATGAAATAAGGGAAATTCATTTTGTGGTGCTAAACATTTCTCTCTAATCTCATTTTTATTACAAAAATATATTATTTTTGTTGCTAAAACCATCTCTATTAGAGAAGGATTAATAGAGATGGATCGTTAGGGATTTACCAGGTAAATAGAAACAAGTTCAAAGATGGAGAGAAGAGAGGGAAAGGATCAGAGGGAAAGAAGAGATTGTCAAACTTTTCATACCACTTTCATTCCTCGATTTGGTTTTTAATACATCATAACAACTTAATAACTGAATTATAGCAACTATTCACTGTGGTGTTACGCATCAGATACCATAGACCTCTGGTGTTCAATTACATTGAGTTGGGCTCAGTTACCTAACATTGGTACTGATCTAAATGAGTGGGCCTCTTACTAACCCTCTTGGGCCTAGCCCCTATGTGGGTTCACTACAAGAAAATGGGTAGATACCGACGGTTTATCTGAGGCGGTTTAAACTAAACCGCCTCCAAATATAATATAGAGGCGGTTTTGAAGGCGCATGAACAGACCACCTTAATATTGAATAAATTCTGAGACGGTTATGTTAAAACCGCCTCCAAATTAGACATCTAGAGGCGATTGTAGAGGCGTTTTTCAACTTCGCCTCAAAAGTAATGATATATTGAGGCAGATGTGTCAAATCGCCTCCATTTTATCAATTAGAGGCGTTTTCGGAGACGGTTTTTAGGTTATATATTCATGTAGAGGCAATTTTGGAGGCGTTTTTTTTTAACATAAATTTTTATAGTTCATGTTTATATTGTAATTATATATCTATTTTATATTTTTTACCATACTTTTCCCATTTCATATTTATGTAATTGATAATTGATACAACATAATTATCTCGTGTTATTTAATCGTAAGTTTAGTTGCTTTGATTCAAAAGTTACTATGTTTAATTTATAAAATTAATTTTAAAAAAAATAATTTTCCTTACAATTTAAGTTTAGAGCTATTTATCATTTGGGTGTAGTACTAAGGAAAACCTTTTAACTAAATAAACTATTTGGAAGTTAAAAATAAAATTTTTTAATGTACAAAATTATTAAAAATGATATGCGAAAATAAATCATGGGGGCAAAATTAGTTGAGGTAGATGTTGTGGCCGAAGCGGTTAGGCCGATGGTGCATGGTTTTGGGGGGTGGCGGCAACAATGATGTCGTATAGGTGGTGGGAGGGTGATAGTGACGATGGTGGCGACAATGATGATGTGGTGGTGGTGGTGGTTGCATGGTGGGATGGTAACAGTGACAATGTGTTGGTGGCGACTGTGGCAAAGACAGTGGTATAGGTGTTGGCGATAAGATTGGTTGGGTTGTGATAAATTTGGAGTTGAAAAAAAACTCATCCGAACGAGTTTATATTTACCTAGGTGGGATGAATCTTTATTATAATATGCATTACAATATTTAAATCATTCGTCGATGAATATAATATAGTTTATGTAAATCTTTAATTTGTTGATATGAAATAGAGTTTTTAAATTTAACCCATGAATAATGTGTGTGTGTGTGTGTGTGTGTGTGTGTGTGTGAAGCAGATTCCATGCATATGAAGCAAATCAACAAGAATAGATAACCAAACAAACAAAGAAACCAACAAAAAAAAACGATTTTTGAAAACTGGATTGATTTACATGAACTGAGCGAACAACGAACCCTTCCCGTCTTGCATATTCATCATAAAAATACTCAGCAGAATCTTCAATCAGTTTTCTGTGTATTGGATGTTATTTGAATTTTGAATTTAATGACGACAGAGTTGATTGTGATTTGTATTTAATATGAGCTGATTGTGTTTTGTATTTAACAGGAGCTGATTGCGTTTTGTATTTAATAGGACGCAATCAACTCCTATTAAATACAAATCATAATCAACTCCTATTATATTAAATTCAAAATTCAAATAACCTCCAATAACGTGTTTGTCTAATTCAATCAATGTTTTCACGCTTATTTGAGATATTTAATAGATTAAATATAAGTTTTAATCGATTAAATCAATTAAGAGAGATATTTAATCGATTAAGAGGGAGATTTAATCGATTAAGAGGGAGATTTAATCGATTAAATCTTTAAGTCAACTATTTTTTTCAATTTTCACCATTTAATCGATTAAAGAGGGACAAATTGGTAGATAGTTTTATAATTTATAATTTTTAAAAAAGGAATATATATTTGATTTATGAATTAAATTAAAAAATCTAAAAAGTTATTATTAATTAGGAAAATAAAAATAAAAATTTAGATTTTGAAATTTTTTTGCCAGGATTCGAACCCACACCAACTTGGTTGAGCGTTTGGGAGTAAACCGCCTTTAAATTACAGATAGATTCTTATTCTGATAATTGAGGCCCCCAAAACCACCTACAAAACCGCCTTTGAATACTATTAGGCGGTTTTGCTAGCGGTTCCGAAAAACCGCCTCAGATTAGCTCTCGACGGTGGTAAACTCGACGGTTTTGAAACCGCCTTCGATGGTATTCAGAGGCGGTTTAAACCGCCTCTGAATGCTAAAAAAACTGCCTCTAAATACCAATTTTCTTGTAGTGGTTGTAACATCCCCCTTTTCTTGAAAACCTGCCTCTTCCTTGAGGTGGTTATTTGAAAACAAAATGTCTTGGTCAATTTGATTGACAGGTGGGACCGAGTCGGTGGGTGGAAGGCCAGCTGGTGAGTGAGTGATTATAGCCGTAGGATGAATGGGTTTGGCTGGTAAATGGAGGGTTGAGATGGGCATGGGAAGAAGAGTTTCTGAATGACAGGGTGAGCTGGTGGACAAGATATCTGGCAGTGTGGCTGTAGCAATTGGGGATATGGGGTTCTGTTTCTCTGGACACGACGAAGAAGGTAAAGTTGGAGGCAGCTGGTCTTGTGGGAGAGTGGGGTGAGTAAGAGACGGGGAAAGCTGGGAACTTTAGCGTCATGGAGGCGGAACCACCGTGTCAGAACGGACCAAAGGGGTGTCCCTGTAATCCTTGTCGTCTTCCCAGGTTGAGTCTTCCTGAGGAAGTCCTTCCCACCGAATCAAGCGTTGGGGAACCTGTTGGTCATTTTGCCAGATCGTACGAGTGGCCAAGATCCCAATAGGCTTATGAGTCGTAGTGAAATCTTTAGGAGACTGTGGCAGCGGATGAATGCGAGGGGGTTGATCTGATCGAAAGGGACGCAGCAAAGCCACGTGAAAAATCGGATGAATGTGTGAGGAAGCAGGAAGGGCCAACCGGTAAGCCTCGACACAGATTCTCTCAAGAACTTGAAATGGGCCGTAGTATCTCAAACTTAGCTTATGAGATGAACGTCGCTGCACAGAGAGCTGGCGATACAGCTGAAGACGGAGCAGCAATTGGTCGCCCACAACAAAGGTAACATCTTTCCTCTTTTTGTCAGCTACTGATTTCATATGCTGCTGAGCCCTAATCAGATGAGTTTTGACATTTACTAGGATATCTGTTCGTGAAGTCAACTCTGAGTCAACTGCCTCATTAGATAATGAACCCAATCTGTAGGCCAGCATATTGGGTGGTGGCTTACCAAAGATGATGTGATAAGGAGACATACCCGTGGAGCTATGGGTAGTCGTATTGTAATGGTATTCCACCCAAGCCAAATGTTTGACCCAAGATGAAGGAAAATCTTGTAAAAATGCACGAAGGTACAGCTGCAAACTTCTATTTAATCGTTCTATCATACCATCTATTTGGGGGTGATAAGCTGAGCTGAACTTGAGGCTTGTTCCTTGCAGCTGAAATAGAGTGCGCTAGAAATTGCTTAAAAAGATGGGATCACGATCTGAGATGATGGAGTGTGGCAACCCATACAGTTTCCCCACCATGTTCCAGAAGACCTGGGTCACTTTATAAGCTGTGTACTTGGATGGTAAAGGAGCAAAATGTGCACCTTTGGAGAAACGGTCAATGACAACCAGTATTGCTGACAACCCAGATGAAATAGGCAGGTGTGTAATAAAGTCCATAGCCAAATCAGTCCAAATTTGGTCCGGTGGTGTAATGGGTTGAAGCAACCCCAGGGGACAATGGTTGCGAGGCTTAATTTTTTGGCAAATTTCACAATTTTGCACAAAATAAGTAAAATCTTTCCTGATTGTTTTCCAGGTATATTTTTGGTGAATCCTGGCAAGTGTGCCTTTGACACCCGAGTGGCCACCCTGTACTGAGGAGTGAAGGTCTTGTAGTAAGTGGGAAATCAGCTGTGAGGCAGCAGGCAAAAAGAGACGCTTATGAAGAAACAACAAGTTGTCCTTGAAATGCCACTGAGGCAGGGATGTAGGGTTGTGGTGGAGTGTCTGTAATATTGAAGCAGTAAAAGGATCCTTTGTGAGTTCTTCTTGGAGCAGCTCTTGGTAGCCACTGATGGGAGCAGTGAAGGCTGCTAAATTGGTTGAAATTGCTTCTGTTTGCGTATTAGGATGACAGGACAGCGCATCAGCCACTTTGTTAAACCAGCCAGACTTGTGTATGATGGTATAGTTGAAGCCCAAGAGCTTGGAGAGAAATTGTTGCTGCTCAGGTGTCTGTATAACCTGATTCATCATGTTATGGAGACTTTGGTGGTCGGTACAAATGGTGAAGGGAACCCCCAAGAGATACTGCCTCCACTTAGCCACTACTGACGTGATTGCAAACATCTCCCTGATGTAAGTGGATTTACCTTGTATGGTCGGAAACAATTTGCGGCTGTAAAAAGTAAGGGGGTGACCCTTTTGTAGTAACACAGCACCAATGCCCACTCCGGAAGCATCAATTTCAATGGTAAAAGGTTCCTGAAAGTTAGGAAGAACCAGAGTTGGAGCTGAGATGAGCTAGGTTTTTAGATTATGAAAGGCTGTAGCAGCTGCCTCAGACCAATGGAAGCCCTTTTTGGTCAGTAGATCTATCAGTGGACTTGCAATTCTAGCATAATGCTTAATGAAACAGCGGTAGTACCTGGACAGCCCCAAAAAGGCACGTACTTGTGTGGCATTGCGAACGGGGGCCAATCAACAATGGCTTGCAGTTTTTGGGGATCCGGTGCTACACCATTGCCGGAAATAAGATGTCCCAAGAAGTGGATTGTGTGCTGAAGAAAAAGATATTTGGACATCTTGGCCAAGAAAGAATTTCTTTGCAGTGTAGTTAGAACAGTGGACAAGTGGTGAATGTGATCCTGCAAATTAGGACTATATACCAGAATGTCATCAAAAAATATAACTACAAAACGATGAAGATATGGAGAGAACACCTCATTCATGGTGGCTTGAAAGGTGGAAGGAGCATTGGAGAGACCAAAAGGCATCACCAAAAATTCATAGTGGCCATGGTGTGTGCGGAAAGCCGTTTTATGGATATCTTCAGGTGCCATTCGGATTTGGTGGTAGCCCGAACGCAGATCCAATTTGGAAAACATAATAGCGCCATGTAACTCATCTAAAAGTTCGTCAATGGTGGGTATGGGAAATTTGTTCTTGACTGTGACCGCATTTAATGCGCGATAGTCAACACAAAATCTCCAAGTATCGTCTTTCTTCTTGACCAGTAAGACAGGTGAACTGAAAGTTAATCGGCTGGGATGAATAATAGCAGTAAGTAACATTTCTTTCACCAACTTCTCAATCTCATTCTTCTGATAATGTGGGTAACAATACGGTTTGACCTGAATGGGTTTGGTGTCAGGTTCCAGAATAATATGGTGATTATTGGTTCGGTTTGGAGGCAAGTCTGTAGGTTCAGCAAAGATGTCATCGAACTGGGACAACAGTTGTTGTGTTTCTAGTGTATGAAAAGGTTCGGGTATATGGGCTGCTGTAAGTGGGGCTGTATCGAAGCACATGAGACAAGCTTCAATGGAACCGTGGGAGGCAAGCTTGTGGAGTTGGGCAGGAGAAACGGGATTAGCTTGGAATGGGTTATCCCCGTGCAAGGTAATTGGAGTGGTATGGTGTTCGAAGGACATGGTGAAGGCCTGATAGTCTGTAACAATGGGGCCCAAACTGGCCAGCCATTGAACCCCTAAAACGATGTCAGCCCCCTTAAGTTCCGGCACAAATAAATCAACATGGAACAGATTGTGTTGAATCCATGTAGGAGCGTTACTGCACTTGGCCGAACAAAGGAGATGATCCCCATTACCAACCTGCACCTTGAAAGGGAGAATGGTAAGCAGCAGCAAATTAAAGAAACGAGCCATCTTCGGGGTAATGAAGTTGTGAGTACTTCCACCATCAATTAAAATCTGTGTGATGTTCCCATCAATCAAGCCTTGCACCCTGAAGGACCTGGTTGAAGGAGTACCGAATAAAGCATTGAAACTTATTTCGGGAGATATATCAGGTTCTGGCTGTACAGCAATAGTGTCTGAAGCATTGGGTTGGTCAGGTTCCTCTTCCAATCCCTCCATATAAAGGAGTGTGGCATGACCCTTGCACTTATGACCGAAAACATATTTTTCATCACAGTTGTAGCATAAGTTCTTCTCTCTTTTGGCAAGCATTTCTTCAGGTGACAACCGACGGATAGGTAAGGCAGAAAAAGGTTTGTTGGTTAATGATTTAGGCTGAGTGCTTATGGTTTTGGAATCTGTGAATGTAGGTGCGGACGGAAGTGTTTTGGTAGCTGGAACCCATGGTTTGTAAGGTCTCTCATCAGTGAATTGATCCTCATAAACCCTTGCTAGAGCAAAGGCTTCATGGAAATCCCTTGGTCTGTGAGTGAGCACCAACCGACGGATTCGTGGCTTAAGACCATAGATGAAAATGCTACGCATTGTGGAGGCTGAGATACCTGAAACCTTGCTGGCAAACCTTTCAAAAAGAGCCTGATACTCATTAACTGAACCAGTTTGTTGAAGTTTCACTAGGGCTCCTGTTTGGTCATCAAATTCAGAAGGACCAAAATGGTATTGTAAAGCTAAACAGAAAGCGGTCCAGGAAGGTAAATTACTATCATCAAACGATCCATTAAACCATCAAGAAGCTGGATCTTCAAGGTGAATGGAGGCTAACAATAATCTCTCATTTTCCTGAATATTGTGGAAGCGAGAATACCTCTCAGATGCAGTGATCCAAGAAGATGGATTTCCCGAAGCAAACTTGGGACAATCCATCTTGATCTGACGAAACCTGGGTGCATCAGATCCAGAATGGTGGTGGTGATGGGGTGGACCTGCTCCCAAAATGCTCGCAGATGAAGTACCGCCAGAATGTTGCTGTTGCATCGACAGAAGACGTGTGAGTGTGTCCTGTACCAGCAATTGGGACTCCTGAAGGGTGAGAAACTGTTGTTCACGAATAGATTCCGAAATCTCCAAATGATGTTGAAAGTCATCCATTCGTTTGTGCACTCCCGTTTGTAGGTTATCCATACGAGTAGAAATATCTTTTAGTCTAGTGTTGTCTGCCATGTAAACGTGGAGGAGAAGGAGTGCAATGAAAGCACCAAATTGTTAGAGATTTACCAGGTAAACAGAAAGAAGTTCAAAGATAGAGAAAAGAGAGGGAAAGGATCAGAGGGAAGAAGAGATTGTCAAACTTTTCATACCATTTTCATTCCTCGATTTGGTTTTTAATACATCATAACAACTTACTAACTGAATTCTAGCAACTATTCACTGTGGTGTTACGCATCAGATACCATAGACCTCTGGTGTTCAATTACATTGAGTTGGGCTCAGTTACCTAAAATTGGTACTGATCTAAATGAGTGGGCCTCTTACTAACCCTCTTGGGCCTAGCCCCTATTGGGTTGTAACATGGATTGGTTTATCAAAAAAAAAAAAAAAAAAAAAAAACAAGATGGATTATATTTCTGTCTCAATATTAGTCTCTATCAAAGGTGGATAATATGCAAAACGTGACTATAATATAGATAACATTCCCGTATCTAAGCATTTAGTCATAGAATTAGGGTTCTTAAACATAAATTCACTGAACATAAAAATATAACGAATGCAAAATCAGTTAGGATATTATTTTTGTTGCTAAATCCATCTTTATTAGGGCTGAATAATATTCCCTTTCTAAAGCCTTGTCTTATAGATTTGAATTTTTTTCCATCTATAATTCTATTTATATTTAAAATGAAATGTCTGCATTTCTAATTTCCATCTCTAATTCATTCGTTTTTTTAGTAGTGGTTCTTAATGTCAATTGATTCGCCAATTTATTATGCTTAATTTTCATATAATAGTATAATTGTTCTTCAAGAAAACGTAATGGTTTGATGATCATTGACTAACCCCTATGGATTCAAAATGGATACCAAAAGTGATTTGAATGGTAGGATATTTACTACCTCAAACATACATTTGAATGAAAGGATTCATCTTCCAAGAGATTATGTAAATATGGAGGCCTGCTCTACATTATCAAGAAGGCTTGAAAATTAGAATTTGAAAGTATTAGTATAAATTCAAGCAATGCTTTTGGTGGTATCAATCTGGTATCCCTTATTATGCTTTAGATTCTATATACATAATAATGATGGAATTGATTGAAATTTAATTTATATATTTGCACATTCTTGCATTGTGCTACTCTAGTAATGTGTGCTTAGATGTCTTTTCATATGCTAGCATGCTAGATAAGTAGCAAGCTTGTATGAAATGACATAGTAATATCTTTTGGTTGGTCTTGAGCTTGTTACTATACATTACATGCTCAAAAATGGTTTAACTTGTTTTTGATTATATGCTTAATTGTCTCACATGCTTATTTTAATATTGGTAAATTTAAATATTTTCATGCTTAATAAGTTAATATTAATTGCTTTATGTTTGTACATCTTTGAAACAATAAAATATTTGAAATGAATATTTCATGACTTTTCAAGTATTGCTTTGAGAAAAGATGTCTTATATTTTGAATTAGCTTGTGTTTATGTTTGGAATTCCTTACTTGACATAACATGCATTACAAAATGCTTCAATATGTTTTGACGATCATGCCCATGTTTTTTTATCATTCCTGATGGTCGTTGGCTGAATTGGAGTAACATTCATGTGTGTATTGGCTGGTTACTAAATTATTGATTCTAAGATCTAACTAACATTCACTAGGACACCTCTCTGGCAGTCTGGAGTTGCTTTGTTGAGGAAAAATGGCTCCTGGCTTTGGACTCTTGAGGATTGGGCCCTTCGTATCTGGGGCCTTCACTAAGGGTCCTGCACAAACTCCATATCTAATTATGTTCTATTTTATAATAAAACAACGGAAATCTTTTTTTTTTCTATATTAGGAGATAAATTATTTTATGTTAGTGAAACAAAATTATAAGAGAGATCCACAAATGATCGGAAAAAAAAATAGAGGTGAGATCCACTTTTGTTATGTGTGTGTACGTAGGAAGAAGATTTATCTCATGTTCAATGAGATACATATATAACCCATAAAACAAAGGGTAAAGTGTGTGTCATTTTAAAGGATGTAAAGTTGTGTCATTTTAAGAGAGAGAAAGAAATAGATAAAGGAGGAGAGAGTTGATAAAAAAAATAAGAGTGTGGGTTCCACCTCTTTGTGAGAGTGAAAGGATATAAGTTGTGTCATTTAAAAGGATAAACACTATTCACTAAAACAAAACTAAGTGTTGTGTTTTTTTATCTTTCTAAAAGTTAACTCAACACTACCTAGAGTTGGTTTGCTAAAGGATTAAAAAAAGGATAAGATCCGTTTACAAATTTTTTTTGCAAATTACAAAAATAATGACCGGTCATACACTCATAATTAAAGTATGACCGGTCATACTTAGTGTAGTTTGTAAATAAAAAATTTGTAAATATAACCTGTGTTTAGAAAAATTATAACATTCGTAAGACTTTTGTTTTATAAATCAACAATACATATGATATCGAGTATTGTTCAAGGTTCATTAACGTATCCATCTCGAGGAGGTGCCCGTAGAAGGCGTCAATGTTTAGAATATGACAAAACTTGCCCATTAGTTTTCAAGCTCTGTTGTATGCTCAAGAGTCTCAGACCAACACTTTCGCAATATTGAGCCATACCAAAGTTTCCTAAGTTTACATTTTGCAACCACTTGGGTTCAGAATTATTGACAAACCGCAAATGAACCTCTACTTTTCCAATACATCTTAAACACCAGCGAGTTATGATGGCTAAACTTTCAAAATGCCAACTACTTTTCAGGTTAACATCGTATCTACTTAAAGGTGAAAGATAAGATAGAAACTTAAGCAGTTTGCTGAGGTGAAAAAGAGAAACACAACTTTTATTTTTATAAAATAGAAAACTAGATGTCTCCATTCTTATCTTGTAAGGTAGTAAATTTTGAGGGTTCCTTTACAAATATCTTGTTCGATGGCAATACTGGAAAGTAGAGCTACTCCTCGCCCACCAAAAGAAAAAAAAAAAAAAAACTACTCCACATTTTTGCACATAGTAACCTCCTAATGTTCATTCAAATATTGTCGTTTGGAATTGAAAAATTTAAAAATTATAATGACAGAGACTGTTATAACCCTAAAATAAATTTAAATTACAAATATATCATGATTTCCAAACCAGACAACATTATTTTGGTGAACATATTAAAAAAAACGAACTTTATTCTTGCTCAAATTATTATAAAAGCCACGATAAACTTATGAAGTCTTCTCTTATTAATTTGACTTCTGCATTGTATTGTCTTTTCCCTTATTTACCAAATTTTCCCTCAGATCACAAAGTAGCCAACCCCACTTTGTCAGCATATATTCTTTTCCTCACACTAACAGAAAAAGAAACAAGGAACCATCCGATAAAGAAATGAGAAGGAAAGAGCCATCACAAAAGGCTTTGGCACATTCAATGTGGCATCTCAACATCCTGCACATTCATTCAATGCCCATTAACACCCTTAATAAGTTTGCCTTTGTCATCAATAAAGACTAACCTTCTTTTACACCTACCCGTAATTCAAACTTCAGTCGTTCATGTATCAATTCGAGTGCTTAACTCGTTGAGATATGCATTTTTTATAAGTATAACTATAAGGCATTATGGATATATATACGGGTTAAAGTGTGTATCATTTTAAAGGATGTAAAGTTATGTTATTTTAAGAGAGATAAAGAGATAAATAAAGGAGGAGAGAGTTGACAAAAAAATAAAGGTGTGGGTCCCACCTCTTTGTGAGAGTGAAAGGATATAAGTTATGTCATTTAAAAAGATAAACACTTTTCCATATATATATATATATATATATATATATATATATATAGTTTTTTTTTTTTGGTGAAAAAATATATATTGTTTTACATCTAATCAAAAAGTATAATCATATGTGTATAATGTTATTTTAATATAGGAGAATGATCCGTTTACAAATTTTTGCAAATTACACTATGTACTCCCGGGAGAAGATAATGTAACCCAAGCATGTAAGCAAGCACGGACTCGTTGATTTTTAAAAAATGTGCGTGTCAAACACGTGTCCGACACAGACTCGCTCCGTCACGCGTCCGACACGCAGTCAATATTTGGGGACACGAGGTCAACTCTCTGACACGTTTTTCTGACACACAATCGACTTTTTTGGACACGCGGTCAACGTTCAGATACTCTCGGACACTTTTTTTTAATCTTAATTTTATTTTATTAACTAAATATAAAAAAAATTATAAATTAATTTTTTTCTAGTATGAAATTTGACATGAAAAAATTAACAAAGTACAAAAAATTATTTATATTTATATTTATGTTATGAAATTTAAATATTTGATTGGATATATGACTTATTATAGACTCTTATAAGTATTAAATATAGATTATATAATATATATTAAATTTTTTATTTAATATCAAAACGTGTCCCAACGTATCGAAATATTACATTTTTTAGAATTAACATGTCGTTATATTTTGTCACGTGTTAGTATCCGTGCATCATAGGTGTAACCTAGTGTTCTCCCATGAGAACATAGTGTAGTTTATAAGAGTTTGTAAACAAAAAGTTTATAAAAATAATCCTCTTCTTTAATATATCTAAACTTACAAAACAATTTTACATATTTCATGATTTTTAACACCAAAAATCAGACTTAAATTTTGTAGGTTAAATATGTGGATCCCTTCCAATTATATTAATGTATACCTGTTTATAACTAATATAGTTTAGACAATTTTTATTTTTCTCTCTCTGTTAAGTAGTTTAAAGCAATGGTGCGGATTTAGCAATTGAGCAAATTGGAAAAAGAATTCCTTTTAATTGTAAAAGTTAGTTGAGTACAAACATTATCTACTACTTTTCCTTCAAAATTTAAATAAATTCACATACCATATGTGAAAAATGATAACTTGAAGTAAGAGTCACACTCACACATAAAGAATGCGAGTTCAATTTCTGCTAAAAAAGTATATTGAATATCACTCTCTTTTCATAATAAGTGGTCAGCATGTCATCCTCACACTCACAGTGGTCAGCATGTGATCTAGATGTTCCTAATCATGGTATTGGTAATCTAATAAGTAACAGTGATACTGTTGAGATATATGGATAAAACTTTATAAACTTCACATTAGTTGCATGGGCAACTAATGTGAGATTATATATCTCAACATGCTCCCTCACACACGGGAGCTCATTGGACTTGAAGGATGGACAACATACAAGTCCACCTACATATGGAAATTCCACTACAAAGAAAGTGGGAGGCGGTGAGATTTCGAACACTTTGATACCATATAAAAAAATCTTGGATACACTACCCAAAAGTTAAATCAAAGGGTGAGAGTATCCAATATCTTATAAACTCAATATTAATTGCCTGTACACAAACTTAACAAAAGACAAGGATTCCTACGGTTTTAAAGAAACTAGAGAAGTATATATCTCAGCAAAACCAAACTTAACAAAAGACAAGGATTCCTACGGTTTTAAAGAAACTAGAGAAGTTGCGTCATCCATTCAATTTTATTAAAACCAAACCGGATTGGCTGAACTTATCCTATCTAATCACCATTGAATCAAAGAGCAAAAAGTTTTTGACCACTAAAAATTTGGCGCGTGATTAGATAGGAGGCGAGTATAATATTATCCATTAAATTATAATACTTTAGTGTTTATATTATTTTTATTTATATATATATTTATTATATAATTTTGCATAAATTCAATTCAACCAATTTTAATAAGGGTCCGTTTTGTGTAGTTACTGCAGATAAGATATTTGTAATAAGTCCAATACGACATCGTTTTGGGTGAAAATCATGGTATTTTGTAATTTTAATTTATTTCAAGGTTATAATAATCTTTATATTTATAATTTTTGAAGATTTCAATATCAAAATGATGTCATTTTGAGAATAAATGCAAATAATTTATCTATATTAATTATAGAAATATTTTTCCTTTATATTAGTAATTTATTGATAATCCAATAACCTGATATCTTGATCAAGATTCAAGACAATAACCGAATTTTGTAATACTGATTCAACTCCTCAAATCATTTTATTATATTTTTTTTAAAAAAATTTTAAGGGACGACATCTTATGCATTTATTATTTTTGTTGGATAAATTACAGTATCTTTCACGTAAGCTCATAGCTGGAAAAGTCTATTTCATAGTGAAACTAACACTCGCAAACAAACAATTTTAAATTCACATACCCCAATTATTATGGGTTCTATTTCTTTATTGTTATGGGAGATAAATATTTTCCATCATAGACACATGATGTGATAAAGCCCATCATTTATTAAAAAAATGATGGTACAAATTTTTTATGTGAGAATAATATGAAATAATTATTTCATCTCATATAAAATAAGACGATAATTTTCCAAACTATTTAAACATAATCATGAAACTATCTTATATAGTTATTTTATAACTGCAGAGTTCGTATTTTATAGATTATAAAATAATAGAATGAACATGTGTGCATTGCGGTGCCCTGTTCACAGTTACTTCTGCTTTGGTAATGTCTACAAAGCAACTGGGACCCGCATAGATCCTTTGATGCCTATTTCCTATGTTTGAGAAAAAGCAAACGCTAAGTGGACCATACCCTTCAAATATTTAAGTCCCGGAAAATTCTCTTCCTTTTGAAAAAATATTCCATAATTAGTAACATGAATGCCATTGATTAAATCCTGAAAAAAAAAAAACAAATTATTGTTTTTCTTTTTTTGGAAATATAAATTATTATTATTTTTTACCAAATAAATACAAACATTTCGCGTAAATTAAAGATATACATAATTTATTAATAAATGTATTAGTAAAAAAAAATTCTTTTGGGGGTCGCAGGTACTTCCAAGTGCTGTGCCTGTACTACCAACAACGTCACGAGCATTCCCAATCTTAATCTGAATTTCTTACCCTTTCTATCCCTCTGTTATAGATAGGAATTTGGAATCGAATTCACCAAGAAATGTACCATTGGGGTCCACATCATTAATTACCATGCCTTAACAATGAAAATAGGGTAAAATAGTTCCAGCACCGAATTGACCAATGTAACTCCCTCTGCTATGCTTTGCTGTGATCCCCAATAAGAACTTCCACAGTTATTCAGTTTCATTGCTACATTCGCCGAGAAGATTTTTTTTAGGGCGGTATCACTTTGGTCCCTCAAAAAAAAAAAAAAGGAACTGAAAGGAAAAAAATCAAAAAAAAGTAAAAAATGGAAGAAAAACTTTTATTTATAAATAAAGGACCACGTGGATCTGAATTTTTCTCATTGGGCTCACTTTGGAATTTGTGGGCCCCGCATGAGTTGTAGATGAATTGAGTTAAAAGGGTAGTTCTGTAACTCAACAATAGTGTTCTAAATTAAAAGAAAAAAATAAAAATTATATGTCAGAGAAAAGAATAGAGCGTTACCTAAGGACATCTGTTTTTTCTTTGTTTTTTAAATATTCATGCTTTCGTTCACTTTATATCTGCACTTTACTTTGTTCTGAGTTCTTCTTCTACTTCCTCTTTTCTTTCTTTCTTTCATCTGTGTTTTTTTCCTCAGTTTTCTTCCTGTGTGTTTCCTAAAGCACTTTGTCAGAAGAAGCTTCAACAATGGCTGACATTACTCATCTACCAATGGAACAACTGCAGGACCTTGAATACTGCATAGACTCTAATCCTCCATGGGGTAGTATTTTCCTCTCTCTCTCTCTCTCTCTCTCTCTCTCTCTCTCTCTCTCATTTGGGTTTGTATGTTTTCATCTTTTCATAATCTACACACATGCACAAAGGACTTCTGAGTCTCTCTGTAGTTTAAAGCTTCTTACCCCACTCCTCATTCTATAGTTTTTTATTTTATTTTGTTTTGTTTTTTTATTTTATTGCTTCTAATGTTCCTTTTCACTCTCTTCTGTCTCTATGTGCTTATAAAAAAGAGCTTAAGCTTTTCCAGTTTTGAAGCACCATGACAATGTTTTGGCACTTCTCCAATTACAAGTGACTTCCTTTTACAATGACAAACTCAAACGGATTCAAGAAATGATAGAAAGCTCTTTGCTTTTCTTGTGTTAAAGCTCTTTCATATGTTGTTGGGTTTTCAACATGGGTTCGTAGCTCCTGAAAGCTTTTAACTTTTAAGTGTGAGACTAGGCATTCGCTTTGGTTCGGAAGATATGCACTCAAATTTCAAATTGTTAATGTTGTTGAGATAGAGTGGGACACTGCACTTTTCTGTTAGGATTTTTTTTTTCAAAAAAAAAAAAGATTTTCTCCTTTCTCTTTGGTTGTTTGGTTGTGAGGTTAATTTTTTATTTGAAAATAAAATCCTTACCATAACGTTCTGATGATTTTTTTAATAAACATGCATTTCATTATCATATCTACTAGTCCTTAGCTATGAAATAGTAACAACCATAGCAAAATAAGGTTAGCAATCATGCATTATATGGTTTTTTACCCTTTTACCCTGTCATTGTAGAGCACTTTCTTATACTCCTCGCGTGGTAACATGAGGTTAAAGTAATGGCCCCGCATATATATAATCTATAACTTACCCTTTATTTATTTGAAGTATTTCGCCCGTTAAACACACTCATTACTACTGTGTATATATATATATATACATTCTCTAGGGTTCTTGGATTCTCTGGCCATGTCATTAATGATATGATTTTCTTAGTCGTGTTATGAGAAATCAAGTCAACTTGTTTAGTTGGCAGGTTTAAGCCATCAGGGTTTTCTGTGAACTGTTATGCGAAAGAAAGTTGTGAACTGAAGCTAAAAAAGTTTGTGGAACTTGGTACAACTAAGAACTGAAGGATCTAGTCACTGCTGTCATAATGATATATATTTAATGATTTTAATTTCCCTGACTTGCAGTTTAATGCTCCATAAGCAGTAACTTCCCAGGAGTTTTATGGTTGCGGGACCCACCATTGATTATGATAGGTTCCAATATTTTTTTACCATAAGATCCCTCTCCTGCTATTCCTTAAAATGAGAGAATCCTTATCAATGTCCCAGCCTGGTTTCTAGCAGTTGTTGCACTGAACACTAAGAACCTTTATCTTTTTTTGTTTGTTGAGGGTAGAATTATATCTTTATTTCTTTCTATTCTTTGTTGCAAAAAATGAAGATGGGTGTCCAATGACGGTCCTATGAGGAGTATAATTGTGGAAAACGGATTAGTAAATATCCACCCACCTTCAAAGCAATCAATAGTATGATATGAATATATATATATATATAACACCAAACATTGGTGCCACTTAAGGGCCATGACTTGTTGATTATGAGAAGTGAGTTTGAGACATTTAAGATTTCAAAAATTACGCCTTCTTTATTTTTGGGGTTTGAAGTTTGTAAACATTTTCTTTCAGTATTTCAATTATTTCAATTCCAAAGCCACTAGGAGTGGTCTGGTGATGAGGGGTTTAGTTTCAAACCGCCACCATTGTATCCAAAAAAAAAAAGTATTTCAATTCCAATACGGGGAATTGTGGTGTGCTGTATTGCAAGAAATATATATGATGTTGTAAAAGTTCTAAGGTCCAACTGCTTGATCATTGAATATAATCTATGTCAAGATTGAACTGCTTCAACGTTGAAAAAGCATATATAATTCATGTTGAAATATAGAACATAGGGTATTTTGACCGTGTGCAGGTATAGATTCTTGTATAGCCATAGACCATAGTTTCTCTTCACATTATTTGTCATCTTTTTTTTTCTTATCTCACCTTGAATGCCATGTCTTGCAGCTGAAACCATCCTATTAGCATTTCAAAATTACATATTGATGCTGGGCACAAGTGTGATGATCCCTTCATTGCTAGTTCCAGCTATGGGAGGAAGTTCTGTAAGTTGAATTTCTGTTTCCTTGTGTTCTTCCTTCCATTCACTTCATTTTTATTGCCTTGAAAGCTTATGCTTAGTTTTGAAGTCCTTCATTCATGAAATCCATTTGGACTTGTAATTACAAATTCATCCAATTCATTATTGTAGCACTTAGTTCTAGGTTTCAATTATTTTGTTCATTTTTTCTCTACATGTTAAAATTTTAGCCTAGATGATCTTTGCAGGAACTGTCAATTTCATGTGAGAAGCAATTATTGCTTTGGTGCTGATTTTTATTTATTAGTGATTTGGTTTCTTGTTCAATCAGGGTGACAAGGCACGGGTAATACAGACCCTGCTTTTCGTAGCCGGAATTAACACACTTCTCCAAGCACTTTTTGGAACAAGACTACCTGCAGTTGTTGGAGGTTCATTTGCATATGTAATTCCAATTATTTATATTATAAATGACTCCTCATTGCAACGAATTACTGATCCTCATGAAGTAAGTTTCCGGCTTGCTTAGAAATATACTTAAATTACTTTCTTATTTAGTAGGATATTGAAAGAGAACTTCCCATGTGATTGGTTTGCAGAGATTTATACATACAATGAGAGCTATACAGGGAGCTCTAATTGTTGCCTCAAGTATTCAGATAGTTCTGGGTTATAGCCAAGTCTGGGGACTTTTTTCAAGGTATTCTAGTTGCATGTAACATGTTTGAAAATTCAAAATTTTTTTAAAAAAATGTTCAAGCATTTACATCTATATGAATCTTCTCTTCAGATTTTTCAGTCCTCTTGGCATGGCTCCTGTAGTTGGATTGGTTGGATTAGGATTAATTCAACGAGGCTTTCCTGCGGTAGGTGTGGCTCAAATCTCTATTTTATTTGTCATGATCTTTTTAGTAAATCTATACAAACTATCTAATGTTCTATAACTGAAAGGTCATGGGTTCGAATCCAAGAAACAGCCTCTTTGCAATTATGCAAGGGTAAGGCTGCGTACAAGGATTGCCTTCACCCCACACTCGCTAGTCGGGTTTAACGGGGAGTGGTTTTTTTATACAAACAATCTAATGTCATTGCAATTTGAATGTATATCATATTATAATCTAGAAGAAAGATTATTCTGAATGCACCACCTTAAAAAGAACAATATTTAAGGAACACAATAAGCTTACATGATTTTCTTTATTATTTTTCATTTCAGTTAGGGAATTGTGTAGAAATTGGTATACCGATGCTGTTGTTGGTTATTGGGTTGTCACAAGTAAGTGATTTAGTATAACCTGAGCAAGTGATGTTTATCAAATTATTATTACTTTCTTTAGACAGACTAATTTGGTGTAAATTGCAGTATCTAAAGCATGTGAGACCATTCAGAGATATTCCTATCTTTGAACGTTTTCCGGTTTTGATTTGTGTCACAATTGTTTGGATCTATTCTGTAATATTGACTGCCAGTGGAGCTTACCAGCATAGACCTGCCGTAACACAGAATAGTTGTCGTACAGACAGAGCTAATTTAATATCTACTGCCCCATGGTAAATCATAATTCAATTTCATTTCTTCTGATATGTTTAAAAGTCTTGGTGAGTTCTCAGTTTTCTTTTCATGCTTATAGGTTCATGTTCCCATATCCTCTCCAATGGGGCCCACCCACATTTTCTGCTGGTCATTCATTTGCTATGATGTCTTCTGTTATCGTCTCAATGGTGGAGGTATCTATTTTATATTCCTAGTTTCCTTTTATCATGTTCTATTCCCGCTTTTCAATAGTTTGCCAAGGTAACTGGTATTCTGGCTCATATAAAAGGGAAAACCCCAGTATACAAGTCTCCCCAACTTGTGATGGTAGGGGTGATGGTTAATTGTACGCAGCCTTACCCTTGTATATTTACAAAGAACTGTTTTCCATACTCGAATCTTTGTTACAACGAGCAACCTTACCGTTGCTCCAAGACTTGCTCTCAGGATTTCGTCTCATATGCCAAACTTTATTATGTTCACCTGTATTATGTCCACAAACCAGTGTTTCTATAACTACTGTATTCTCATGTTCAAACATCTTTAAGGAGTGGTAAAGTGTTTTCCCCCCTACTAGTATTCAAAGGGGATTTACAATCATCATAAGAGATAAGACCCCTCCTTCCCTTCTCTGTGTGTGTCTATTATGGTGAATTTTCAACCGTGGCTTGACCATGAACTGCTTTTTGCAGTCAACTGCTGCATACAAGGCAGCATCTCGTTTGGCGATCGCCACTCCACCTCCGGCTTATGTGTTGAGCCGCGGCATTGGTTGGCAGGTAAGTTAGTGGTTGGCACAATTAGTTTAGTTACTAACTATGGAATTGCCTAAGGTTATGCCTGATCATTAATTTGGACGGTGTTAAGGCATCAATCCTGTGACTTTAAGTATTTCAGCATTCATTTTTGTACTAAAAATAGTTAAGAGGTGATCTTGTTTATTTTGTATAGGGGATTGGTATCATGCTTGATGGTCTTTTTGGAACAGGGACGGGTTCTACTGTTTCTGTGTAAGTCAACCTTCAGTGAATTGCAACTACACGAGTTGCTTCCTGTGTATGATCTTTTTATCTTTCTATAGTAGCTTGATGAGCATCATGACTGGTTATTCTAGGGAAAATGTGGGACTCCTTGGCCTAACTCGAGTTGGAAGTCGCAGAGTTGTTCAGATTTCAGCTGGTTTTATGATATTCTTCTCCATTTTAGGTGGGTATTGATGTTTCAAACATGTGTATTGACAATGCTGAGAGCAGTCTAGTTCCAAAAATCGCGTAATCGAAACGGTTCGGGTTTTATGGTGTGACAATTAGGGATAAGAAAAAAGAAGACAGTTTCACTTGTGTTCTTTTGCCTTTTTCTTCTTATGATATCTGCAGGGAAGTTTGGAGCTGTATTTGCATCTATACCCTTCCCAATATTTTCTGCGTTGTACTGCATTCTCTTTGGCCTTGTGGGTATGTCATGATCTTGTGTGAGATTTAGGTTCCATGCATCGTTCATGTTCCTCTATTCACTAATACTTTTCCTTGTGCATCAGCTGCAGTTGGCATATCATTTCTTCAGTTCACGAACATGAACTCTATGAGAAATCTTATTATCACTGGGCTCACATTGTTCCTTGGAATATCCGTTCCTCAATTTTTCAATCAATACTGGTCTGGTTCACACCATGGCCCTGTTCATACTAATGCTGGATGGGTGAGTTTTCCTTCCTACTCAAAACTGGTATGCATTTACAATACTCGTGTTGCCAAAATGCCAATAATGTTACTTTTATTTCATTTATTTTAAGACTTAATAAGAAATTTGATGGTTCAACTTCAGGAGTGATAAGGTTGTTCCTTCCTGACCGGAAAGTCACGTGTTTGAGTATGAAAACAACCTCTTTGCGAAAAATGAAAGATCAAATTGAATATAATTGACCCTCATTCGCAAAGTATGAACTATTGAGTTTGGACTATTGACTATTGAGAAATTAGAAGTTTGGACTATTGAGTTTTGTTTGGTATGTAGATCCCAAATGTATGGTATTAGTTGGTTCATGTAGCCCGTTCGTTCATAAACTAATCAATATGCAATAGCTATGAGCTTTTACATTGGACTATCATTTTCTTTCATTTAGTAATTTGGTATTAATTAATGCTCTTGATACTAATTTATCACCATTGCAGTTCAATGCATTCTTGAATACCATATTCTCTTCACCAGCTACAGTGGGATTGATTGTAGCAGTGTTCCTTGACAACACTCTTGAGGTTGAAAGGTCAAAGAAAGATAGAGGAATGCCATGGTGGGTGAAGTTTAGAACATTTAGAGGTGATAACAGAAATGAAGAATTCTATAATTTGCCATTCAATCTCAACCGGTTCTTCCCACCTACTTAATGATCTTGAGGAAAATGAAAGACAGGGTAGATCAGATTTTATTGGAGCTGCACAATTGATGACTAACAAATGCTATTTTTCCTTTACCATCACCCATCTTTTTTCGGGACCATTTTTTTTTTTTGGGGGACCATGTAAACCTTGGTCCAGCACAGAAAAATTGTAAAGCATTTGGGACCGTGCTCTGTGGATGCAATAAAGTAAAATTTTCCCTTCTTTTTACTCCCTCTTCTTGGTGGATACGAAGCTGGCAAAGCTCTTCAAAGTGGAAGCAAAAGCAAATAAAATTGCTACTTAATAACGAGTAAATGACCAGAGTCAACAATTGAATTTAGTTAATTATATATATATATATATATATATATATATATATATATATATATATATATATATATATATTGTTCCGGGTTTGTATACCCGGGAATAGTAGCTGGGTTTACCTGGAAGGATTTTACCCAGGTTATGGGTTTATGATGGTATTTGAGGTGGGTTTTATCATGATGGCATGACGAGGTTTATCATTATCCACGTTCAAAGGTATATATATATATATATATATATATAGGAGAATACAATAGGAATGACACACACGGAACCAGAAAGAACACATATTGATGTTCATCCAGAACACACACATATATATAGGCACGATCCTTTGACACTGGTGTCAAATTTGAAGTTTGACATCTCATCTAAGAGTAGTTAGATCGTAGTTAGATCAAAAAAGATCAATGACTCTGACTTATAAGCATGTGACACCATTCATCTTTTTTTATCTAACGCCTTTTAGATTAGGTGTCAAATTTCAAATTTGATACCGATGTCAAAGGATCCTACCTTATATATATATGGTGATGTTTATAACCTTTTATAATTAACCTTATGTGCTTCGTGGAGTACAAATATTTGAGAGTATATTTGAGAGTATATTCTTACACTGGTGTAAGAGTTAAAAGTCTTACCCTCAATCTTGACCATTGATCCATTTGTATCCAATGACTCACATTATTTAAAAATTTGAGCCCTTAGATATAAGTGGGATCAGTGGACAAGATTGAGAGTGTAACTTACACTGGTGTAAAATGATCCTAACTTATATATATATATATATATATATAGGCATTTGATCATCTTACACCGGTGTAAGAATAATAAGTCTTATACCAAATCTTAACCATTGATTTTTTGCATCTAACGGTTAAGATTTAGTTGCTCTCGTTCATTAATTAATTTTTAATTCCCAATAAATCTCATCCGTTGGATGAACGGAAATTAACGGTTAAGATTTGGTGTAAGATTTATTATTCTTACACCAGTGTATATTTTGATCTAATGGCTCATATATATATATATATATATATATATATATATATATATATATATATATATATATATATATATATATATATATATATATGGGCAGATTATATTTACAAACTTTTTTGTTTACAAACTCTTACAAACTACACTATGTTCTCCCGGGAGAACACTAGTTTCACTATCTTCTCTCAAAAATCATATTAATTTGTAAAAAAAGTTTGTAAATGGATCATTCCCCATATATATATATATATATATATATATATATATATATATATATATATATATATGAATGATGGGATAAGTTATTCTACTTTATAATTTGTTTTTATTCTTTAAATTCTGATCTAAAAATGTTGGAGATTGATAAATATAAAAAAAAATAAGTGGAATAACTTATCTTATATATATTTTAAAATTGATTTTAAAAATCAATTTAGAACTGATTCTGAGCTGAATCGAATTAATTATGAACCAGTTCAAAAGTGGACTGAATTAATAAATCAATTCAATTCTAATAACTAAGGTATTTTTCCAAATTCAGTTAGGTTCGGTAAAGAAACCGAAGCGAAGTGAACTGGGGCCAAATCCACTCACGGCTCCTGAGGATTTAACAAAATGACAATTTTACCTATACATATTAAGAGTTTCAGAACTAACAGCTCCAATTAGCGATTGCCTAACAGTGGCTTCTGAAAATATGTAAACATCAAGCACTGCATCTTCTCTGTTGATGAGCTCAAACACACAAACATCTCCATCTACCAATTTACTTACTCTCGCAAACACGAGCCTACCACTAGTAAACTTCCCGTAAATAGAATTTCTGTATGGCCAACAGAGAAATTTTATAGGCCGCGATTTATTTCCAAACTGGAACTACACAATCTGCCTCTTCTTATTGAAGTACTCTCTGATGAAGGAATGTGGTACATACTGCATTAAGTTACATTTTCATCACCATTGGATCCACAGCCCAACAGTTAATGAAAGTATAAATATAACTGCATTTATTTTCACTGCTTGCATGGTATAAAGTTTCCTTACATACGATATATGTATTTAATTTACTGCTTAACCTAACTTAATCTAACCGGTCAATTTTGTTGTCAGAATATAATATAAATCATTAAAAAGGCCGTTACCTGCTACTTTAAGATTTTGGGTGAAATGATTTTTTAACATGGTATCAGAGTTTAAGGATCCATGAGGTCACGAGTTCAAGTCTTACCGCCCCCCACTTTTAGGTGGAATTACGAAAAACTCACCAAAAAAATGGATTTGAGAGAGAAGGGTTTATAGGTGCTTGAATTATGCTCAACAGTATTACCTCTAACTTAGGAAACCATAGAAGTTATTGGGCTACAGTGCATGGGAATCCAAATAACCATACTCTCACTTATTGGGCTTGTATGTGAACATACTATTGGATTATATTATTAATATATCCAACATAATTGCCGGACAAAAATTGACCGTGAAAAAGGGATTTTCTGAGGAAAATTTTTTAGCTCCATTTGTGAAGGGGAAGGTAGTTGTCTTCCCACATGTGACATGGCAACAAAACCACTTAGTTTAAGGATTCACTTTTCATAATTTTGAAATATCTATACTTGCATTGTTGCTTTATTCAACTTCAGCTTTTCATAAGGATAATAAGATATGAATAACCAATTGGTCACACAGCATTGATGTATAAGATTTACATTTTCTAGCAATAATAGTTTTACTTTCCAACATCAAGTACTCTCCAAGGGTATAACCAATTGATTCCCTCTCCTTGAACTGATTCTAAGCAAGAAAATTACAATCAATACTTACAGATCAAACAGAATAATACTTAAAACAAAAGACAAGAAACCATCTTAAGGGATAAAGATGAAGCAAATCAAAAGCTCACCAAGCAATGTTGATCAACATGGGAAGCCTTCATGACAATCGTGAAAGAGGGATTTTTAGAACTGAAGGCTGTAGCTTTCTTTAAAGCTTCAGTATTTTCAGAAGTCATTCAGTGGTACCCTCCATTTCCTCTGAAAATTTGAACAACGAAATTTGACCTAAAAAATTCAGCAAAGTGGATCTTGGGATTGATAAAAGAGAAAGCTCCGTTCTTAATTATATTTATCGAAATAACAAAATATTCAAATCCTATAACAAGAATCTTAAATATCCTTTTATAGCCCAATTCAATTAAAATTTAAGTCCCCAAAATAAGGAAAGAATATAAAAATAATTTTAACCGATTACATATCAATCAGCATTAACCAAAGCTAAATTGGTGAAATAATTAAAATAACAAAAATAAAGATACACATATATCCCAAAATAATATACCAAAAAAAAAAAATTGCACATGCCCGATTTTAAGCCAATTTTAAGTGCTTCAGTTCATATTTTTAATTGTGAGATAAATAAAGTGGGATTCGCTAATTTTATTTTAATTTTTTAAAAAGAGATATATCTTTTTATATGAGTGTATCATGATGGTATAATTTCCCCTTGTTTATATAACTATATTGCTTATATATGTTTCAATGTAATGAACTATTGATATGCTCTGTTGGGCCTTTTATTAACAAAGTTACACGGCTACAAGACTCTAGGAAAAGAAAATATTGTTTTTATGTTTGGATATAACTCAACGCCTTATAACCTTTCAATTTCAACTAGTTGGGCCCAAATTTGAAACCCGCTTCCTTTTTAGTTTTGTATTAGGCTTCCAAAATCCTCGTCAGTATTTGGTGAGGGGTATGTATAGGTCGAACCGAACTAATTTTTTTCAAAAATCGAATCGATTTGGTTTAAATAGTTTGGTTGGAAAATAGTGTGGTTCGGTTCAAAATCGGTTCTGTTTGGTTTGGAAGTTGTTCGGTTCAATTGGAAACGGTTCGGTTCGGAAGTTGTTCGGTTTGGTTGAAAACGGTTCAGTTCTATTCGGAAGCGAATTGGGACGATCCTATTATGAAAAGAAAAGAAAATTAAAATTTAAAAAAAATAAAGTAATAAAAATCAATTTAGTTCAAGTTGAAAATGGTTCTGTTCAATTCTATTCAAAAAACAATTCGATTCTTGAACTGGTTCTAAAAATCGGTTCGGTTCATGAATTGATTTTTTAAAAACCAATTCGGATCCTTAACTGATTTTTAAAAACTGGTTATTCTGAGTGCAATTCAGTTTGGTTCATGGTTCGATTTTATTTTTTTGGTTATTTTGAATATCCGTAATTGTTGTAAAGGTTCCAGATTGATTGAATGCTTAATACTTGCATCTTAAGCTAGGTTCAGGTCGATGGGGACAACTTATAACCTACCTCGTAAACTTAATGTTTTAAAGCTTTTGGCTCACAAGTAACCCACTTGATGGAGATCTGGCTAAAATGGAAATGTTTTGGTCCCTATCAAACTAATGTCTGTATATGAGAACGAAGGTTTGGAAATGTTTTTTATTTTTCACCTATTTTTTATGGTCAATTTTAATACATGTATGAATCTCTGCACGTTAATATTACTTTAAATATAATAGTTGATCATCGGAGGATTGATGACGGAACTGAATTTGTGTACAACATGATGCGAGAATAGAGTACAAAACATTGAAATCAGTAATGAATGTTTACAATTTGGGCAATATTTTTCTCATGTAACAGGAGATAATTTTTCTCATGTATGTGGAGTCCACTTTCAGGAGGAGAAAAAAAAATTAAAGTGGAACCCATCTTGAATTTGTGTGTGTAGGAGATAATTTTTTTATTATGTAACATAGAATAATAATTCCCTTACGATCAACCACAGCAACAACTTTTTGGTTCTTTTTAAAATTAAGAATGAGGAACACAATCCAAAAGACACAAAAATTAAGAGTGGAGACTCAAGATATCAACATCATCAATTAGTTGTTCGCATTCTTACCCAAGTAATGACCTATGGTTGCTTCAAAAATAAATAAATTCACCACCAAACCTAGATAAAACAACAAGCAATCGGTATTGCTTGTTTGTTGCTGAGTGCTGACTCATAGAAATTGGCCATAACTGTGCATAAATGTATGCCTAGCTCAATATACGTTAAACATAATTATTTCAATTTTTTTGTTAAATTCAAATGGAATCATATATTGATTGCATTTAAAAAATACAATTATAAAACAAGCAATAAGTCTTTGAATGCCTTCATAATTAAAAAAAGAAAAAAAATATCGTGAATGGAGCTGCTTGGTTTTGTTTTAAGGAGAAACGGGTTTAGCTTTTGAAGATACAGAAATGAACTAGTTATGTACAAGTCAATAGCTATTCTTTAACAACTGGCGAAGAACATTACACAGAAAGCTTCAGTGAGGCAAAAAAATTAATTTAATCTATTTAATAAAATAATTACGCATTTATTACAATTTTGGGAAAAATTACGGATATATTGCACACTGTGACGCCTCTTTTGGGCGTAACATGTGACGTCCAAGTGAGGCGTCTCAGCCTAAAGGGAAGAAGCCCCCAATGGGACGTCTCTCGTGTGGTGCTGACACGTGTCATTTTATTTCAAAAAAAATAAATTAATTTAATCATAAAACTTATGAAAGTCATAACTTTTGACTCGAGTATCCAAATCAGGTAATTCTTTTTTTGATTCCACATGACTTTTCGAGATCTACGCAATGACATCTCATTTGACATATTTTATTTCTCACAAACACAATTTTAATTTGTAAGAATTGTATTATAAGAACAATTAATCCCAGAAGCATCCGAGTTCTGGATTTGTGATTTAATATAAAAAAATAAATAAAATTTTGATTTGTAACCAAAAACTTATTTATAATAATTTTTTTATTATAACAAAAATTTGGTTAGTGATTTAAATTAAAAATAAAAATAAAAATCATTATTAATAAGAAAAAAAATAAAGATTTGATTTGTGATTTAGACGTGATTGACGTGTCATGTTTTGACACGTGTTGACACATGTCACATCTTTAAACTCAGAAGCCTTCGAGTTCTGCGTTTGTGATTTAATACAAAAAATAAATCAAGATTTGATGTGTGATTTAAATTAAAAATCAATTTGAAAAATCCGTAGGAAATAATTAAATAAATATTCTAAATCTCTAAGGAAGAAGGATTACCTGATTTAAACTCAAATTATATTTATGAGAAATAAAATATATCAAATGAGATGTCATTGCGTATATCTCAAAAAGTTACGTGGAATCAAAAAAAGAATTACCTGATTTGGATACCTGAGTCAAAGTTATGGCTTTCAAAAATTTATGATTAAATTAATTTTTTTTTGAAGAAAAAAAAAATGACACGTGCCGGATAGGTTCATCCTTCAAACTATATTCAGTTTGAGCATTTGACGGATCCTATTAAAGAGGACACCTCTAGCAATTTTTTTTTTCCTTTCATTTTTTAGGATTCAAACTCGAGACCTCTAAGTTAAGATCTTAGATTTCTTACCATCTATACCATATACCAAGGGTGTTTAGTTAATTTCCTTCCTTTTTCAAGTATATATAATACTGTAGTGTTTGAAATTCAAGGGAAGCTATGCATTGCTTACCGTAATATCTATGCTACAGGATTAAAAGAAGAATTTTATTAATCTCATGTTAAAGGAAATAGTTATCTCATGTCATAGAGATAAACTAATGGGCTCCACCACCTGAAAAAAAAAAAGAAAAAAAAAAGTGGTACAACTATCGAAGAATGTATAGAAGAGAAAACTTATGTCATGTAACATAAGAATAGTTTTTCCCTTAAAAGTGAAATATCCGTTATATCTGTATGATGAAATTGGAATTAAAGCTTAGAAATTTAATTTTAATTCCACACAATTAGGATCCGTTCAGAATCAAAAAATTTATGTTTGAGTTATAAAAGAATTAATGTTAAATAATAATTCCGTATTTAATTATAAGGAAAAGTGTTTGTCCTTTAAAATGATACAACTTGTGTCATTTTACTCTTACAAAAAAAGTATGACCCACATCCTTTTTTTCCCACTCTCTCCATGATCTCTCTCTTTCTCTCAGTTAAAATGACACAACTTTACATCATTTAAAATGATACACATTTTTCATTTAATTATATTTTTTTGTTTAAATATGAGATATAGAACTCGAAAACAAAATTAGATATAAATATATTAAAAAATTATTTGAAAAATATATATTTTAATTTCTTAATAATATTTATGAACCTAATAAATAAGTCTTACGGAGAAAAAAATCAGAATATATATTTTTTTATCAACAGTTTTTTTAAGTAGAAGAATCACGTCTATTGCTTTTCAGCTTAAATATTGTTTTAATTCTTGATGTGAAATTGACGACTTTGAATATATTGACTAAGAATTAAAGGATTTGATCTAGTTATATTGTTATTCCGTAAAATCATTACATATTAAAATTATGATTCTCAATCTGCTTACCAAAAAAAAAATAAAAAAAATATGATTCTCAATCTAAAAAGGCTTCCGAACATAAAAATAAAAATTAGTAGGTCTAGTTCTAACACTATACCTAATTTCAGTGGTGAAATAGACATTTTGTTGAACCATAGATCAAAAAGATTATGTTTATGAAGTTTGAAAATAACAGAGTATCAACAAATATCAACATAGCTTAACATGAAAGCTTTCAATGAAAGACATGACAACAAGTTCTAAAAGACACAAGAAGCTTATAACAAAGTGTAAACATGAGGAGAAAATTCAAATATGCAAAGTCAAAACTCAAGTCAATGTTTACAAGTTAAAATGAGTACTAGAAGACTCAAACAAAGAAGACCAATGAAGACATAGCTCTACGTTGTTTATATAGTTCTTACGTAAGTCATGGAACTTATGGGATTGAGTTTGTTGAGTTTTATCTTGGGAAGTGCAAAACTAAACCATAAACTCATATAGGTGACACACATTCACTTTGATCATGCATACAATGTTCATCACACACATCAAGAGTTGTTATGCAAGTATGAAACATGATCATACATATGTTAGAAGCCACTTAGAATCATTTAGAAGTGACTGAAAATCATTAGGATGCATTAAAATTCAAAAACCAGCATGAAAACTGATTCAAATAAATCTCATAATTGAGTCCATATTGGTTTATTTTTGCACATTCTTGAGAAAAATCTCAATTACTCTCTCATCTCTCAATCTTTTTTTGTTCTTTTGTTTTGTTTTGAATGTGTTAGGTGAAGAGATCAGCATGTGTTAGTGGTGGGAATGTGTAAGCATGTGAACAGTTATGTTAGTGACTCATCACATGAGTAGTTATAGGGATTGCATGTGAACAGTTATGTTAGTGACTCATCACAAGAGTAGTTATAGGGATTGCTTAGTAGAGTTGTATTAGGGAGTGACTCATCACATGAGTAGTTATAGGGATTGCTTAGTAGAGTTGTATTAGGGAATTGATGTATAAAAGAGAGAGAGAGGTAATATGATTTGATCACCTGAATAATAATCTTGAGTTCATTCTCTTTTGTTCCTCTTTATTTACCTTTCTTAGAGTCAATATCGTAACATTGGTGCTTTCATTCTTGAACACCACATAAAATCTTTTCCATTTCTTTGTTTCGAACACCACATCTCCATAGAAGTGCTAGAACCAGAGGAAGAAATTGCATTGCAAAAATTGTCCCAAGATCTTACTGCCTTCAGCTTGAAAATGGATAAGCATTTTGATGCCCAAAAGCAGCTTTTCTCCTCACTCAATGCGCAGCTGAAGGAGGTGCAAGAAAGGGTTGCTGTTGTGCATGACCTTCTTCAAGATAATGAGGCGTTCCAAGAAACCAAGTGTAACAGCCCGTGTTAACCCGGATTGTTAACATACTATCGTATTAAGCCACGCTTAATTAAAATGCGGAATAACTTTTTCTTTAATTCAATTATGACGTCATTAACCTTAGCCAACTTGATTACTTAATCAATTTCATAAAATACTGCCTGTATGTAAATTGCAAGACAACTAACTGAAATACTTCATATATAAATAACAAGTGAGTATCTAAAGCCACAGGACTACAACACATAGCCTGAGTCAAAATCCTGATACTTTAATTACAACTTAACTAGAAAGACAATAGCAAGACCATGTGGCATGGACAAACCCCATGCTCACCAAATAAGGCACAATGCCCAATAACAGTCTCAACATAATAACATAATCAAAGCGGAAAACATCACAGCAGTCAACATCTAGCATATCATAAATATCAACTCAGCTGTGGCCTCCTGCCACCTGAGCCTTCAACATTACCTGATCCTGAAATAAGCGTCCCCAAACGTGGGGTGAGATCTCTAAACAAGAAATCTCAGTAAGACAAGGGGTCCTCAAGGATCTTCCACCCCAAGCTCACTTACATGTGTAATATAAGTTCAAAAACAGTATTTACAATATAAGTTCCAAAACTATGCGATGCAGCAGATAATCATGCCATGTGTGTTTATCAAATCTACTGGCCAGAGAAATGCAGGAATACGTCTAAACCCACATGAGTACAAGGAACACCGCTTGCACCTCACCCACAGCCTCACCATCTTGTATGTGCTACATACTCAGGCTTACCGTATAGGTGGACACCACATGCATATCATAAAAGCACATTGCATAAAATAGCTCAACAGCATTTCCAAAACATCAAAGCATGTAACACAGCATGCATAAACCACATCCCCATGGGACATGGTGGAACCACAAAATGGCTAAACCGAGGACACGAAAGCTTACCTTGCAAGCTAGCTATCCAAGCCAAGAGTCCAACCTCTCTCACGTCCAAACACAGCAGTATCACAATCTGATATGGACCAATGATACATCAATATTTATGCATCACAAGCATGCAACTTAAAGACTACGCCTTTCCTTTACGTTTTACGTCTTAAGGCTTCCAACAAGGCCATAAGCCCTTAATCATGTGATTCTGACTTAGTTCATTAATTACAGAAGTTCAACTTCCTTAATCTAAGGTCCACAAACCCCCAATAGCTTACTGTTCACACAGCATAGCTACTGTTCTGCGAAATCCCAGGATATCCGGATATCACAAGGGACATATCCGGATATGCCATATCCGGATATCATACTGACCATATCCGGATATACCATATCCGGATACCCAGATCCCACATCCGGATATCAATATCCGGATACCATATCCGGATATCAATATCCGGATACCATATCCGGATATGGATATCCGGATATCTGCTCGACAAATATCCGGATATCTCACGACAGAATGCAGTTTCTGCATTTCGTGAATATCCACTCCAAAGGTTCAACTTTTAACACATGTACACGTTGAAGTATGCATCTTAAATCTGTTTTAGGTTCATACTCATTATACCTTCTTGTTTACTCATTAAACATGGCAAAGACATCAACTTTAAGCCATAAAACTAAGATCAAAGATGAGGAAACTTACCCCAAGCTTGAAACAGAGTAATGTGTGCTCTTGGAGCTCTCCAAAAGCTCCTCAACTCAGGCCACACAAAGGTGTACGAAAATGGTGCTCAAGACTTGATCTTTCTACCCAAAGGTTGCTTCTTGGAGCTTCCACCACCAAGGAAAAGCTCACAACTCCCTCTCAACACAACTCAACCCCCAAAACCCCAAAACACACTCCAAAATGACTGAATGTGCAGAGAATGCAGCCTCACACTCCCACAACCCACCCAATCAAGTGTTTAGAAGAGGAAATGTGAAGGAAATGGCTTCAACCTCAAGAAAAGAGAAGAGAAGCCAATGAAACAGTGTTTTGGAATTTGCTGCTCAGCCACTTCACGTATGATAAGGGATTGCCTAGGGTTTTGTGCCTTAGTATGCTTATTTATAGGCACATGGCCACTTAACGTGCAGTATTAGCCTTAATAGCAACGCAAAAGATCTTGATCCCAAACTTTGTAATCTAGACCTAGACATTTTTCTAAGATTTGCCATATTTTTATTTTATTTTTCGGAGCACCTTTCCGGTACGCGCTTTTCCATAGCCAGTATCAGTTCTGGCATCAGATTACATTATTTTGACTTGAAACTTATTTTACAAGTCCTACATAATATTCTAGTAATTATCATGCCTTCGTTATAACTTTCCGGGATACTTTTCTGGTACGCATTTATACCGGGTAGCAGAACCGGTATCTGCGCTTTTCTTCGGAAAAGCGACTTTCAGCATTTTTATTCATTTCTTATAATTATTTAAGCCCAATAATAATTATTACGGTCAATTATGGAATCATTTCCTAATTATCATAATTAATTCACTAATTACCTTAATTAGCGGTGCAGGTTCTTACATTCACCCCACCTTTTTAAGGATTTTGTCCTCAAAATCAGAAACATACCTGTCACGGAAGTCGGGATACTGTCGGAGAAGCTCATCCTCTCGCTCCCACGTGCACTGCTCGGGGCTACGCCCAGTCCACTGCACCTTGACCATTGGAATGATCTTGCTTCTAAGCTGTTTCTCGCCTCGATCGAGAATCTTGAGTGGTCCGACAGGAGTCTTTAGGTTCTCCCGATCCTCCACATCATCCGGCTGCACCACGTGCGAAGGATCTGCGATGTACCTCCGAAGCTGAGACACGTGAAACACGTCGTGGATGTTGGCTAGGTTCGGAGGTAAGGCAAGTCGATAGGCAACAGGTCCTACTCTACCAAGGATCTGGTAGGGCCCAATGAACCGAGGGCTCAACTTCCTCACTCCGAGTGCCCGTCCAACACCGGTGACAGGTGAAAGTTTCACAAACACGTGCTCACCCTCACTGAACTCCAGTGGACGATGCTTGACATCATAGTAGCTTTTCTGGCGATTCTGTGCCTGCTTCAACTTTTCCCTGATCATCTGGATCTGCTGGGTAGTATCTTGGACAAAGTCCAAGCCAAAAAGCTCTTTATCTCCAACCTCAGACCAGCAAGTAGGAGTCCGACACCTCCTACCATATAGCGCCTCGTAGGGTGCCATGCCCAGGCTAGCATGAAAACTGTTGTTGTACGAGAATTCTACCAACGGAAGGTACCTATCCCATGCAGAGCCCTGCTCCAACGTGCAAGCTCTTAACATGTCCTCCAATGTCTGGATGGTCCGCTCAGTCTGACCGTCAGTCTGAGGGTGATAGGCGGTACTCAATCTCAACTGCGTACCAAAAGCCTCCTGCAGCGCCTCCCAGAACCGAGATGTGAACTTCGGGTCCCTATCACTGATGATACTCTCGGGCACCCCGTGAAGCCTCACAATCTCGCGGACATAAAGCTTGGCCAACTGCTCTGTAGTGAAGCTCACCTTCACTGGAAGAAAATGGGCAGACTTGGTTAATCTGTCCACTATGACCCAAATAGAGTCACAACCAGCCTGAGTTTTAGGCAATCCCACCACGAAGTCCATGGAAATACTCCCCCACTTCCACTGTGGAATTTCAAGAGGTTGAAGTTTACCAGACGGTTTCTGGTGCTCAATCTTTACTTTCTGACATATAAGGCATTTGGACACGTAGACCGCTATGTCCTTCTTCATGCCCGGCCACCAAAAGTTTCTCTTTAAGTCCTGGTACATTTTCGTGGCACCAGGGTGGATAGTAAACCGGCCCTTATGAGCCTCTGCCATAACCTCTTCGGTCAATGGCCCTCGAGGAATAACAATCCTCTTCTGGAACAGCAGCAATCCATCCTCGTTCCAAGACACACCGTCCTGGTTCTTCACATAATCAAGGCACTCTCTTTGCACTTGCGCCTCTTTAATCCTTTCCATCAGCTCATTAATCACTTCTGCTGTTTCCATTTCGAGCAGTGCGCCCCCAAACAAGGAGTTCACTCTCAAGTCTCTGAACTTTTCGATCACCTCGTAGTCGCTCATCATCAAGCTGGATAAGCTCACGGATTTCCGACTCAAAGCATCGGCTACCACATTGGCCTTGCCAGGGTGATACCTCAACTCAAAGTCGTAGTCCTTCAAGAACTCCATCCATCTTCGCTGTCTCATGTTCAACTCCTTCTGGTCAAACAGATACTTCAGGCTCTTGTGATCACTGAATACAGCAAACTTCATGCCAAACAGGTAATGCCTCCAAATCTTGAAAGCAAAAACAATGGCTGCCAACTCCAAATCGTGAGTCGGGTAGTTCTCCTCATGAGGTTTCAACTGTCTTGAAGCATAGGCAACCGCTTTCCCTTTCTGCATCAACACACAGCCAAGTCCTTTACCAGAGGCATCGCAGTATAACTCAAACTGTTCCGCAGGATCAGGAAGGACTAACACAGGAGCAGTAGTCAGTCTCTCCTTCAAATCCTGGAAGCACTCCTCACACTCATGTGTCCACACGAATGGAGTCTCCTTTCGGGTAAGGCGAGTCATCGGTAGCACCATCTTGGAGAATCCCTCTATGAACCTCCTGTAGTAGCCTGCCAAACCCAAGAAGCTTCTCACTTCTGTAACCGTCTTGGGCCTCTCCCAGTCCATCACGGCCTCAATCTTGTTAGGATCAACTGCAACTCCATCAGCGGAAATCACATGACCCAAAAATTTCACCGCCTTGAGCCAAAACTCACATTTTGACGGCTTAGCATATAGCTTTTTCTCTTTCAACACTTGCAAAACAATCTTCAAGTGCTCAGCATGCTCCTCCTCCGTCTTGGAGTAAATTAAGATGTCGTCAATGAAGACGATCACAAACTGATCTAGGTACGGCTGAAAGATCCTGTTCATGTAGTCCATGAACACTGCGGGTGCATTTGTGAGTCCAAACGGAATCACCAAGTACTCATAATGCCCGTACCTCGAGCGAAACGCTGTCTTTGGGACATCCTCCGGCTTTACCCGTATCTGATGGTAACCGGACCGGAGGTCGATCTTGGAATATACGCAAGCACCCCTGAGCTGATCCAGCAAATCATCAATGCGTGGAAGAGGATACTTGTTCTTGATTGTCACCTTGTTCAACTGTCTGTAGTCGGTGCACAACCGCATGGTCCCATCTTTCTTTTTCACAAAAATGACCGGTGCTCCCCAGGGAGACACACTCGGCCGAATGAAATCTTTCGCTGAAAGCTCCTCAATATGCTTCTTCAGCTCCGCCAGCTCTGGTGGCGACATCAGGTATGGAGCCAACGATATAGGCCCCACACCAGGCAATAAGTCTAAGTCTATGGAGAACTCTATCTCCCTCTGCGGTGGAAACTCAGGAATCTCCTCGGGAAACACCTCGAGGAATTCCCTCACCACAGGAATGCCAGTGAGATCCTCCTGTGTCCCACTCACCAAACCTCCCAACATGACATAGCCAAAAGCCCCTGCTCTCAAGGCCCTCCTCGCCTGCAGGACTGAAATGAACGGTGAGGAACTGGCTGTGGACCCACACGGAGACATCACCACTCTCTTGGCACAACAATCAATCAATGCACAGTTTCTGGACAACCAATCCATGCCCAGAATAATGTCCAGGTTGGCCATCGGCAATCCTATCAGATCTACCGAGAAGTCACGGCCATCCCACTGAAACGCTACATCGCGATGAACAGTGGAGGTCAAACATTTTTCTCCGGTGGCGGTGGTCACCCGCATCGGTGGAGAAAGCACATCACTGGGCAACTCAAACCCCACAGCAATAGGGGTAGCAACAAAATAATGCATTGCCCCGGAATCAAACAATACATCAACAGCTGAACCACCAATGGTAACAGTACCTCTGACCAGGTTCGGAGCTCTGTCCGACTGCTGACGATCCAAAGTATACACACGCCCCGTAGTAGGTGACACGGCTGGTGCCCCAGTAGGAACCATCTGCAATGGCACAGCCTGCACTGCAGCAACTCTCGCCGTCGGGCAATCTCTGGAGTAGTGGCCCTCCTTGCCACACTGGAAGCATATCAACTGTCCGGTAGAACACGGCCCAAAATGTGACTTCCCGCATCCCGAGCATCTGGGAGCAGGAGGTCTCGCTGTGTTTCCCTGAGTAGAAGTCCTTTTAAATTGATTTGGCGCTTGCTTAGCCGCCAACTGTTTGCCCTTGCCCTTGTTTGCAAACTTCCTGTCCCTCCAGGGAGCGGAACCACCAGTACCCTGTGGCACCTCAATCTTGGCCTTCTTGGCCTGACTCGCCCGGCAGTAGTCCTCAATGTCGCGGCACTGTTGTACTAAAGCTCCGAAGTCTCTCGAAGCAGAACCAGCAAGATGTCCGGCAATGTGCTCATTAAGTCCCCTCCGGAACTTAGCAGCAAGAAAAACAGGAGCCGGTCTCGTCATGCGGAAATGAGCGAACTTGACCAGCTCATTAAACTTAACCCGGATTGTTAACATACTATCGTATTAAGCCACGCTTAATTAAAATGCGGAATAACTTTTTCTTTAATTCAATTATGACGTCATTAACCTTAGCCAACTTGATTACTTAATCAATTTCATAAAATACTGCCTGTATGTAAATTGCAAGACAACTAACTGAAATACCTCATATATAAATAACAAGTGAGTATCTAAAACCACAGGACTACAACACATAGCCTGAGTCAAAATCCTGATACTTTAATTACAACTTAAATAGAGAGACCATAACAAGTCTGTGTGGCATGGACAAACCCCATGCTCACCAAATAAGGCCACAATGCCCAACAACAGTCTCAACATAAACTTAACAGAAAACATAAACAACAGTCAAATAATCAGCATCCATCATGTCAGCAAAATACAGGTAAGTCTAACTCAGCTCTGGCCTCCTGCCACCTGAGCCCTCAACATTACCTGAACCTGAAATAAACGTCCCCAAACGTGGGGTGAGATCTCTAAACAAGAAATCTCAGTAAGACAAGGGGTCCTCAAGGATCTTCCACCCAAGCTCACTTACATGTGTAATATAAGTTCAAAAACAGTATTTACAATATAAGTTCCAAAACTATGCGATGCAGCAGATAATCATGCCATGTGTGTTTATCAAATCTACTGGCCAGAGAAATGCAGGAATACGTCTCAAACCCACATGAGTACAAGGAACACCGCTTGCACCTCACCCACACAGCCTCACCATCTTGTATGTACTACATACTCAGGCTTACCGTATAGGTGGACACCACATGCATATCATAAAAGCACATTGCATATAATAGCTCAACAGCATTTCCAAAACATCAAAGCATGTAACACAGCATGCATAAACCACATCCCCATGGGACATGGTGGAACCACAAAATGGCTAAACCGAGGACACGAAAGCTTACCTTGCAAGCTAGCTATCCAAGCGAAGAGTCCAACCACTCTTACGTCCAAACACAGCAGTATCACAATCTGATATGGACCAATAATACATCAATATTTATGCATCACAAGCATACAACTTAAAGACTACTCCTTTCCTTTACGTTTTACGTCTTAAGGCTTCCAACAAAGCCATAAGCCCTTAATCATATGATTCTGACTTAGTTCATTAATTACAGAAGTTCAACTTCCTTAATCTAGGGTCCACAAACCCCCAATAGCTTACTGTTCACACAGCACAGCTACTGTTCTGCGAAATCCCAGAATATCCGGATATCACAAGGGACATATCCGGATATGCCATATCCGGATATCATACTGACCATATCCGGATACCCAGATCCCACATCCGGATATCAATATCCGGATATGGATATCCGGATATCTGCTCGACAAATATCCGGATATCTCACGACAGAATGCAGTTTCTGCATTTCGTGAATATCCACTCCAAAGGTTCAACTTTTAACACATGTACACGTTAAAGTATGCATCTTAAATCTGTTTTAGGTTCATACTCATTATACCTTCTTGTTTACTCATTAAACATGGCAAAGACATCAACTTTAAGCCATAAAACTAAGATCAAAGATGAGGAAACTTACCCCAAGCTTGAAACAGAGTAATGTGTGCTCTTGGAGCTCTCTAAAAGCTCCTCAACTCAGGCCACACAAAGGTGTACGAAAATGGTGCTCAAGACTTGATCTTTCTACCCAAAGGTTGCTTCTTGGAGCTTCCACCACCAAGGAAAAGCTCACAACTCCCTCTCAACACAACTCAACCCCCAAAACAGACCTCAAAACACACTCCAAAATGACTGAATGTGCAGAGAATGCAGCCTCACACTCCCACAACCCACCCAATCAAGTGTTTAGAAGAGAAAATGTGAAGGAAATGGCTTCAACCTCAAGAAAAGAGAAGAGAAGCCAATGAAACAGTGTTTTGGAATTTGCTGCTCAGCCACTTCACGTATGATAAAGGTTTGCCTAGGGTTTTGTGCCTTAGTATGCTTATTTATAGGCACATGGCCACTTAACGCGCAGTATTAGCCTTAATAGCAACGCAAAAGATCTTGATCCCAAACTTTGGAATCTAGACCTAGACATTTTTCTAAGATTTGCCATATTTTTATTTTATTTTTCGGAGCACCTTTCCGGTACGCGCTTTTCCATAGCCGGTATCAGTTCTGGCATCAGATTACATTATTTTGACTTGAAACTTGTTTTACAAGTCCTACATAATATTCTAGTAATTATCATGCATTCGTTAAATTTTCCGGGATACTTTTCCGGTACGCATTTATACCGGGTAGCAGAACCGGTATCTGCGGTTTTCTTCCGAAAAGCGACTTTCAACATTTTTACTCACTCAATATAATTATTTAAGCCCAATAATAATTATTAAGGTCAATTATGGAATCATTTCCTAATTATCATAATTAATTCACTAATTACCTTAATTAGCGGTGAGGGTTCTTACATTGGCCATCGGCAATCCTATCAGATCTACCGAGAAATCACGGCCATCCCACTGAAACTCCACTTCGCGATGAACAGTGGTAGAATCACACCTTTCTCCGGTGGCGGTGGTCACCCGCAATGGTGGAGAAAGCACAAACATGGGCAACTCAAGCCCCAAGGCAATCGGGGTAGCAACGAAAGAATGCGTAGCCCCTGAGACAAACAAGACATCAACACATGATCCACCAATGGTAACAGTACCTTTGACAAGGTTCGGAGCTCTGTCCGACTGCTGCCGATCAAGGGGGTAGAATCATCCAGTAGTATGTGACACTGCCGGCGCCGTTGAAGGTGGTTGGGGGAACCATCTGCAAAGGAACTACCTGCACTGCAGCAGCACTCGCCGTCGACGACAGGCAATCTCTGGAGTAGTGGCCCTCCTTGCCACACTGGAAGCATATCAACCGCCCTGTAGAACACGGCCCAAAATGAGTCTTCCCGCATCCCGAGTATCGGGGAGCAAGAGGTCTCGCTGCTCTCCCTTGAGCAGAAGTCCTCTTAAACTGATTTGGCGCTTGCCGAGCTGCCACCTGCTTTCCTTTTGCTTTGTTCCCAAACTTCCTATCCCTCCAAGAAGTGGAACTACCATCAACCTTTGTCTCAGTAACCTTGGCCCTCTTGGCCTGACTTGCGCTGTAGAAATCCTCGATATCCTGACACTGCTGCACAAGTGTCCCGAAGTCTCTCGAAGCAGAACCAGCGAGGTGATCAGCAATATCATCACTAAGTTCTCTGCAGAACTTAGCTGCCAAGAATACCGGAGTAGGCCTCACCATCCGGAAGTGAGCAAACTTAACCAGCTCATTGAACTTGGCCAGGTACTCGTCAACAAACAACGAGCCCTGAACCAACCTGTCGAACTCCCCCTGCTTCCTCTCCTGTGCATCATAAGGGAAGTACCGACCCAGAAAACAATCCTCAAAGAATGGCCATGCCATCACATTACCCTGCATCTCGAAAGCGTGAGAGGTGTTCGTCCACCACTCATGGGCATCGCCCTCCAGCATGTAAGTAGCGAACATCAGCTTCTGCGGATTTGTACACTGTATGACCCGAAAAATCTTATCCAGCACCTACAACCATCTCGCCGCAGCAATAAGATCATAAGACCCATCAAAAGTAGGCGGCTTATTGTTGTCTAATTAGCAAGTGAACTAGTCATACAAGTAATAAAAATGATGAGTAAAGATCGTTCCCACGAGGACTTGTGTCAAGCACTGACTATCCAATTATTATTGATTTGAATCAACCAAAGAGTTTTGAATTGCATTAGTTTCTTGTCACTAGAAATGTAAATTGCATAAAATGGAATAATTTCAAAACATAAAAATATGAATATGAATTAAAAACAGTAGTCAGATATCAATTTCCCTCAAATATGGATTTATGAATGAACCAATTTCCATCATGAATTCTCCATCATGTGATGTTAATCAACCTTTTACTTATCATCAAGATGTAATGTCTTACTACCTTGATAGACACATTAATCAGAAACCCCAATGTCTTGGTGATTCCTTTCATAATATATGCATTAATCACTAAGGTCTTGAGATTACACTAATATAATAGCATCAATGTCTTGACTACTAAAATACTAATGATGAAGTTGTCAACTATAGAACAATGTAAACATGTCTGTTCTACACTATTCCATTAACAAGAATAATTGATGAAGACAACTTCATACAATTCACATAATAGGAAAACATAACATCACATTAATCATTCATAAATTCACACTTGAGTTCCATTGAATCAGACTACAAAGGACTCTACTCAGACATAACTGAAATAAATACAAAGGAAGAAGAAAGAACAAACTCCATTGTCATGGTAGTAGATCTTCAATCTCCAATTGTAATGAAACACTACTCCTAAGAATTTGGAAAATAAAAGGTAAGAATTCAGATCTAAAGATCTGATACAGGAGAGGGAGAAACTATGGTAGAGAGATGGGAGAGATATTCAAATGTGAAGGTCTTTTGCCTTTTATAGTGTTACAATTTCTGCTGAAAAATAATATGGGCACTAAAATGGCCATAAATGGGCGTTTTAGCGTCCAGTCTTGATACATGACCAACTGCTTTTAACTGACTTGGGCGCCAAAACGGTCTGAATAGACGTTTTAGCGTCCATGGCTGATAACTCCTCAACTGTTTTTAACTGACTCCAACGCTAAAACACTTGATTTTGAACGTTTTAGCTTTGGAGACCAGAAACTAGATACCTTTTTCACATGAGAGCGCTAAAACGCTCAGTGTGGGCGTTTTAGCGCTGAGCTCCAGAGACTTCCACTCTTGATTTGCAACAGCGCGCTAAAACGATCTTTGTGGACATTTTAGCGCTCAGCACCAGCAACTTTCTCCTTCAATCTGCAGCAGCACGCTAAAACGGTCTGTGTGGCCGTTTTAGCGCTCAACACTTAGGCAATTTTCACTTCTCCAAAATCTTCTTCCTTCTTTTGATGCTTTTTGGGCTTCCTTTCCTTGCAAGACAGTGTAAATTTTTACAAAGCTTTCAGAACTTGCACTTGAGGGATTTTTAAGATATTAACCTCCTTTTCATCCAATTATTCACACAAATTGATCCTAATTTGTGCTGAAAAACCTGATGAACCAGGGGTTTATCACAATTCCCAGATTTCGACATTGCTGTCCTCAGTAATGAACTTACAACAAAAAAGGATTCAAGATTCTTACAGATGAAACTCATGAGGATAGACTGAATTCAACAAAGGATCACATTGATACAACTTACAACCATGCAATCTCTTATTTCTCATGACTTGCACAACATCATATATGCTTTTCAACATATGCTTTTCAACAGATTAGTACAGATGACATACAGATACTTTCCAAACAACATCACTCCCTCACTAGGATCTTCTCAAAAATTGTGAGAATTTACCTCTCTTGCACACTAGTGTTTATGGATCAACTTATCACTCATTGTTCACTGCACTCAAACTTCCATAGGCTTGCCCATATTCTCATTATTCATGGTACAAATGATCTATAAGGCAGATCAAATAGGTCTTAACATGGTTGGCAATGAGGCTTGGTGTATGGCTTGACTAGAGGTAAAGATTTCTGTGGCAGGAAAAGTTCAGATCAAATGAATCAGATTCAGATAAAGGGGAATCACAATATTTATCATTTTCTTCCTAATTCGCCAATCTTTCTTCCTTTTCATTCTTTGTCTTATAACCTTCTTCCTCCTTTTCTTCCTGACACTTTGTGTCTTTAACAAAAAAATTTCTTTCTTTCTTTTCTTTTTCTTTCAGACACTTTGTGTCTGTTAACATTTCACTTTACCTCTTCCAAACACTCAAACACTTTGTGTTCCACAACCCTTTTTTTTTCTTTTTCTTTTTATTTTCTTCCCTTCTTTCTCATGTTTCAAACACCTCTTACATTCACTTATTGCAAAGATACCTTACTTCCCACAAAACACTCCACCCCTTATCACTTATTTGAACTTTTCAGTCTAAAGGAATAGATGTGAGGGTACATTAACAACAGACTAGGCTCAAAGGTTCATGCAACAGGAACTTAAGGGTTGACCATTTAACTTTCTGGTTCAAGAAGGAAATTCCTCCACCCTATACATCATCAGCCATTTCAAACAAGAAACAAGGCAAGTTCTAGAGTTACTCATGCAGTGAGATGCTCTCTGAACAAAAAGTTCTGTATAGGCTCAATTTCCTCACAGTTTAGAGTGCATGCTTGACTTCCTCTCTATGCATCAAAGCTAATCTCTCTACTCTTACACATTGAATGAGTCATGCAATCATTTCATTTCTCAACATGCAAGGTATAAGACTGTATCCTTGATTTGATCAATCATCTAAAATTCTGATCAGTCAAATCCTCTTGAAATTCAATAAAAGAAAAATTAAAATCCAAATTCTAAACTACAACTAACATCTAAATCACACTAAATATTTATTCACACTAATAAAAATTAAAGAAAAGAGATTGAGATGTTTCCCTGTTTTGGCTCATCCACTCGTGTGACCTCTCCATGCAATTCAAATGCCATTCAATCACACCCACAATTCCCAGATTTAACGTTGTTGTCCCCAGCAACTAATTTAAATCTAAAACAGCAGTGGATCACTGAAACATATTCACATACAACCAATAGCATCAGTAATATCACAATATATATCATCAAACAGTGAAATCTCAATGTGCTTAACCAAATTACAAAATAACTTTATCAACAAAATATTGTAAAAATAAAATAAAATAACAACAGAAAACTGTAAAATCATGAGTCCATGAAGGATGCTGTCTCCTCATCATCTGAGTCAAAGGGGTCTCCTGAATCAGAATGCGGAAGCGGTGTATAATCAACAGGTTGCACCTGTACTAGTCCCTGCTCCTGCACTAGTCCCAGCTGATGGTCCTGCACCATCCTGACTGGCAGCAACAGTCTCTCGCTCCGGGGCCTGAACAACATGATCAGAAATGTCATCCTCAGATGTCTCGCTGTCATCATCCAGACTGGCACCGACAGCAGCCTCGAATGCATCCTCCTCCTCAGAATGAGGGTAAACAGCAGGCTGAAAGGCAGATGTCTCAAGTCCCTGGGCCTCACATATTTCAGTCAACATCTTTATCACATGAGTCTGAAAGGACTACTGACTCGCCTGCATAAATTTGAGACGACGATGTAAGTGCCCTATACGAATATCTCCATTAACCAGCCACTGTTCCCCTGATTTGATTCTCTTTTCAAGGTCTGCATCTGACTTTTCCTTAAGCTTTCTGCCAGGTGTCAATCCTCTTGGACCATCCCCTCCAATTCTCAATTGATCTCTGATCAGCTTAGCATCAATTTTGGGGTGCAACTTAACTTGCACTCCAGCTTTCTGACACAAAAGCTGGATCAGAGAGCAATGGCCTAGAGCAAATGTGCTGCTATCAGAATGGGCTATATCATATATGTTTTCCTGAATAAGGATGGGCAGCTCCACTTTTCCCTTGGTCATGATTGTAGAAATTAAAATAGTCCTCATCAAATTTACCTCCGCTTGATTGGAGGAAGGCATAATGTTGGAGACTATGAAGTGGAACCACACCCTGGCTTCTCCATTTAGTTGCCTCAAGCACAGCAATTTGGGATTGATCCTATCCTTGGTCATTTCCCATTTTTCACAAGGTTTTGCCACAGTTTGCAAAATGGGTTCAGCTGCTCCCAACTTAGTCCAACTCTCAAAAGCAGGATCCTTCCTCCTTGGTGGGATATCAATTTTCTACCAATTTCTGCGGAAGTCACAAGTTAGAGCCTGGGTGATATAACAGTTCTTAATCTTCAGCAGCTTTTGAATGGTGTAGGCATCATATTTAACTTGTTTGCCTCTTACCCAGCTCATAAAAGTCCTTTGTCCTCCTTGATCACCATTATACGCATTGACATAAAATTCCCGTGCTATAGTTGGGCTGCTGTTCACCAGAGTTTCACCAAAGGTAACCCATTCCCTTCTCCTCAACTGAGATTAGAATTCTGGATATTCATCAGTGTCCAGGATGAATTGTCTTTCCCGAACAAAGGGTCTACTAGAAGTTTTCTTGGTGAATCTGTCTTCATGTTCAGCACTCCTCCAAAAGTGTTCATCAAAAATAGGAGGTGGTGGTGGAGGTGCTGAAGTCTTAGAACCCCTTGGCCTCTTTTTGCTGGTTTTCTTGGGTGGAGAAGTAGACATATCTATTCATCAAAGAAACAAATCAGTAATGCAATGAACAATATGGCATCTAATTCCCAGATTTAGATGGATAACATCATTCAAATTGATCCCTCATTAAACCAGTAACATCCCCCTTAATTGCCAGAATCAAGTAAAAATCATGTATGCAGCAGGGGTTGGGCGCTAAAATGGTCACTGGGAGCGTTTTAGCGGCTTGGCCGTAATCCTATGTTACACTGTCTGAGCTCTAAAACGTTGAGAACCAGCGTTTTAGCGCCCTGACTACACTAAGTCAGGCATTTCAGCAAACACCTTGTGTGTGTGCGCAAGAGTTGAGCGCTAAAACGGTCACTGGGAGCGTTTTAGCGGCCTGGCCGTGATCTTGTTGTACCCAGTCTGAGCGCTAAAATGTTGAGAACCAGCGTATTAGCGCCCTGACTATCATGAGTCAGGCATTTCAGCAAACACCTTGTGTGTGTGCGCAAAGGTGTAATATTGTGGTCCATTAGATTTAGACCTTAAACCCAAAATCAATTTGACATACAGCCCCCAACACATACACAACAAGAATTCAACAGCAACATATAGAATCATTATGAAAAAGAAAGAAAGAAAAAAAAAATAAAACCCTAACTAGCCTATATATGATTCATCACACATGCAATCAACTATCACAAAGGAAAGAAGAATGGAGATGATTCATACCTTGCCTTTGATGAGGTGAACGAATTCTGAGAGTGAAAAGCAAGGAAATATTCAGAGAGTATGTGGAGTGAAAGAAGAGTGAAAGAAAAAGTGAGGGAAAAGAACCTGTATATTTCAGTTTAAGTGACTCGGCGCTAAAACGTTGAGAATCAACCGTTTTAGCGCCCAGGACCAGATAAGTAGACACACGTGGTGTGCAACTCCGTGCTAAAACGGTCGTGATGAACGTTTTAGCGCGCTAGGCCAGAGTGCTTGCATTTGATGCATTTGTAGAGCGCTAAAACGGTCAGTATGAACGTTTTAGCGATCCAGGCCAGAGAGTTCTTATTTCAGTACTCTTGTAGAGCGCTAAAGCGCTCAGTTTCTATGCTTTAACGCGCATGGCCAGAGAGTTTGCACTTAGTGCAATTCTCAGAACGCTAAAACGGTCATGATGAACGTTTTAGCGCCCAACACTTGTCAGAATTTTTTTCCTTAAAAATTTTTCAACACTTTTCCCTCTTCTCTTCTTGGGTCATGGTATTAACATCAAAGTCATATACCCGGTACAACGGGTTGCCTCCCACTCAGCGCGTGTTTAACGTCGCGAGCCTGACGGGTATGAACTAGCTTACCTCTAACAAGGCAACTGAAATCAGTTGCCTGTCCACAGCAGATCCAATGTAAAGCTTTAACCTCTGACCATTAACAGTGAAACTTCGGTCAGAGTCTTGAGAACATATTTCCACCGCTCCATAAGGCTTCATGCTCTTAACTACAAACGGTCCAGACCAACGGGACCTCAACTTGCCTGGAAACAACTTCAACCTTGAGTTGAATAACAACACCTGATCCCCCACTTTGAAGTCCCTAGGTGTGATCTTCCTATCATGCCACAATTTAGTCTTCTCCTTGTACAGGCTGGCACTTTCATATGCTTGCAGACGGAATTTATATAATTCATCCAATTGCAGCAACCTTTTTTTACCTGCTGCCTTGGAATCAAAGTGTAGAAACCTGACAGCCCACAGTGCTCTATGCTCCAACCCAACAGGCAAATGGCATGCTTTCCCAAACAACAATTGCAATGGAGACATTCCAATTGGATTCTTAAATGTTGTCCTGTAAGCCCACAAGGTGTCATCAAGTTTCTTGGACCATTGAGTCCTAGCATTCCCAACAGTTTTTTCCAATATTCTTTTCAATTCCCTGTTGGAAATTTCAACTTGACCACAAGTCTGCGGGTGGTATGGAGTGTTTATCTTGTGTCTGACTCCATACTTTGCAAGAGCATATTCAACCCACCTATTATCAAAATGAGTGCCCCCATCACTGATGATGGCTCTTGGAATTCCAAATCTGGCAAATATGTTCTTTCTCAAGAATGCAATCACTACCCTAGAATCATTTGCTGGAGGGCTATGGCTTCAACCCATTTAGAAACATAGTCAACTGCCACCAGGATATACTTGTTAGAGTAGGATGA
>JAVKPL010011875.1:0-54013 GCA_032173675.1 Gastrolobium villosum | reverse complement strand
AAACTGATTACCAAAAAAAAAAAAACTACACAAAGTGGATCCTAATTGACAATCCCCAAGTCCCAGCCATACAAATGCCCAATCATAAATATATAGTGTGTGTAATATTGCAAACAACCATAATTTTGCATTAGAAAATGGAGGATATTATATTTTATTCAATTGCTCAATCAATTTCTGAAAGCTTAAGGACCCACTAAACGGGGTTGAGAATTCAGATTTATTTTTCATCCAAACAATGAACAAAATTTGGGTAAAAAGTTGGGATTTAGAAGGAAATAAAGGTAAAGATGATGGTTTTTAAATGAGTTAAAAAAATTCCCTTTTAGGAAAAGAAAGTATCTAATTTGGTACTCTGTTAGCACTTAAAAAATTCCTCAAACAATAAATTTCTAGGTAATTTTCTATTGTTATGGGCCCATGTAAAAGGCTCATATTCTAGAAGGTTCAAGAAATAATAACGGAAAGAAAAAAATTAAGGCAAATAAATGAAAGGATTGTTAATTATTGCGAATCCTATTACGACAGCTGTAACAGCCCGTTTTACACCGGTATTGCTAACATTGATTATGATATTAAGCGCAGTTACAATCACAGTGATTGGGTTAATTAAATTACGGGCAAATTTTTCTTTTAACATAATCCTTTGCTTACCTCAACACTTTTTCCGTAATCAATTAAAACCACACTATAATTGTAAATGCAAATTGCGGAAGCATACACTTTACTAACATCATTAATTCTTCTTTTTATTCAATTCATTTAAACTCACCATCTTACTCTCATACTTTACCAAGTTGTAGTCCTTTACGTTATCTACGCGTGGATTCAAACCACGTACCATTTGGAGTTCTACCCATCAAGTTAAGCCCCTTTCTCTTAGTCTAGAAAAACCTGAATTTTCGAAAATTACACTGTGGTAATCGATTACCAGTGGGTGGTAATCGATTACCACCTGTCAAAAATGAGGCAGTAGCCAATTTTCTCATTCCTCTGTTTTGGTAATCGATTACCAACTTTGGGTAATCGATTACCTCACATGGTAATCTATTACCAAAGTCCAGTAATCGATTACCAGTGAAGACAGTAGCTAATTTTTCGTCCCCTGTTGCATGGTAATCGATTACCATGCCTTGGGTAATCGATTACTATGCAGCAAAATGACAGATTACAGCATTTTAAGCCCCAAAAAGGTTGTGTAATCCATCCCTAACCCCTTGGTACTCCACACAACACATAATCATGTCCTAATGTAGGCTCTAGGCCCTTCCATCATCCAATTTCCTTAAAACATGCATCATTTACAAAGTCCTCAAATAATGGCCATTTACATACAAATATGGACCATTTTTACAACATGAATACCAAGACTTCAAGGCTATGAATGTGGCAATGGACAAGTCCCATGCTCACTCAAAATATACAGTTATCCATGCCATGAATAATGAAACATAAACAAGACTTAGCATATAACCATGAACACTAACAAAAGCATGGAAATAACATCATGCAATATGTTCATGACCTAAGTCTCAAAATACTAATGGTATGCTATGTGCACTCCATAACTCCTCCAAAATGTCATGCAATCCCAATGCACCGCATGCCAATCCAATGTCCACTATAAGGGCTTCTTGCCCGAAGCTCCTCCCGGCTCATAGTGACCTGAAATGTGGTCCCCCAAACACGGGGTGAGATATACGGATATATCTCAGTAAACCAATGGAGCTAGAGGCTCTCTCCACTCCATGGCTCACTAAAATGTACAAATATGACATAATGTAATATGCAAGTAAAACAATATCACCATCCAACTGGAGACAACCCAAGAACATCCACACATGGATTCATGTTCAAGGACTCCATCATATAACTCCCGAGACAATCCTAGAGCTTCTCCCATGGTTGAGAAAACTCCATGGCAACCCAACCGGAACTCCTCAAGAGACCTATCCGGTGGATGTCCCACGTTTGGCTCATCCTGGAGTCGCTCCCAGAGTCGACCCCATGGCAGTCCAACTGGCACTCCATCACGAAATGATCCAGCGGATGTCCAAACCCAACACATGTCAACTGGCCAGTGACCAAACAATTTTCACAAAATACAAGCAATATGCATACAAGCACACAATCACACCATGTCATAACCACATCATCCAACCACTACCTTCCACTAGGTGTGGTGGAGCACACTAGGGATTAAACCCAAGTTCCAAGAGTTTACCTCAATACGAGCAATCCGCTCCAAACGTATGCTCCAAATCAACTTTTCACAATCCCGTCCGTGTGAGGCACCCTACAACAATCATCCAATCCAAATTACACCAAAACTCATTTTTCCATGAAAATTCCTCAATTTTGCCTAAGTTAAAAACCTATATTTTTCACCAAAAATTAACATAGCATTTCTAGCTTACAAACATGATTCTAAGGCCTTTTCATCTAATAGCATTTTTCCATTTGGGCTCTCTATCATCACACATCTAAAATCAAAGGTTTGAACATAAATTTCTAGATCTATGAAATCAAACACAAACATACCACAAATATACTCACAATGTGTTGTATGATCACCACCAAGGCTTCACTAAACCATTAGAAGATCAAAACTCCAAGAAATCTCCAAAAACCCAAGTGGCTCGAATCTGATTTTGCCAAAAACGTAGCCAAGGAGGTGGATTCAAGGCTTCTAAGTGTTACCAATGGCTTTGGAAGGTTGTTTACAATAGATTTCGACACCAAAACCAAGCGATTCGGTGAAGAAATGAAGAAATGGAAGAAATGGAGAGAGAAATGGGGTTTGGCTCTTGTGCAGGGGAGGACGCGAGAGAGAAGAAGAAAAGAGAAGGAAAGAAGAAGAAAAAGAGGGTGGGGCCAAGTGACTTCGGTCACACGGGTCCCACACGCGATCTAATTTTAATTCCGATAAAATTTCCGATCATAAATTCTTAATCTAAATATTTTTCCAGTCCATGACATATTTTTATTTCTCCAAAATATTGATAAAAATTTCACACCTATCGGTACACTCACACCACAGTATTTAACACTTAAAAATCACTATTCATCAATTTTTCTCAAATTTGCCTATTCACTCAATTTTCGCCCTGATTCCACTTCCAGTATTATTTTTGTCATATGAAATCTCTAACTCAGTATTTAAGCCTCAGAACACACGGTTGGCAAATTACCATTTTGCCCTTTTTGCCCATTTAGGCCATAATCCTTGGATTTTCACTAATCCACCGACTTTCATTTCACAATATAATATTAAAATACACATTTAAATATTTGAGGTGTTATATTCACCCCACCTTTTTGAAATTTTGTCCGCAAAATTAAATCATGCCTGCTCGCTAACTCAGGATACAGCCGGAGAATCTCGTCCTCCCGCTCCCAAGTAGCCTCCTCAGGTGTGCGGCCTTCCCACTGAATCTTCAGCATGGGAATCACTTTACTTCTCAATCGCTTTTCACTGCGTTCCAATACTGCAATAGGACCAATGGGAGTCTTCAAGTTCTCCCTGATTTCAATATTATCCGGCATCACCACATGTGATTCATCCGGAACATAACGTCGCAACTGCGACACATGAAAAACATCATGTAAATTAGACAATTGCGGGGGTAAGGCAAGCTGATAGGCCACCAATCCTACTTTTTTCATAATCTGATACGGCCCAATAAACTGTGGACTCAGCTTCCTCACACCCAACGCACGGCCAACACCTGTGACCGGAGATTACCGTACAAAAACGTGGTCCCCTTCTTCAAATTCCAGCGGTCTATGCTTATTGTCATAGTAGCTTTTCTGCCGATTCTGTGCCTGTTTCAACTTTTCTCTGATCATTTCAATTTGCGCTGTCGTTTCCTGCACAAAATCCGGACCAAATCTTTCTTTATCGCCTACCTCAGTCCAACAAGTGGGTGTACGACACCTCCTGCCATACAAAACCTCATATGGTGCCATACCCAGACTGGAATGAAAACTGTTATTATAAGAAAATTCCACCAATGGTAAGTACCTATCCCAGGCATTACCCTGTTCCAGTGTACAAGCTCTCAGCATATCCTCAAGTGTCTGTATGGTCCTCTCAGTCTGACCATCAGTCTGCGGGTGATAAGCAGTGCTCAGTCGAAGCTGAGTGCCAAAAGCCTGCTGCAAAGCTCCCCAAAAATGCGAAGTAAACTTCGGGTCCCGATCACTCACAATGCTAATCGGTATCCCATGGAGCCTAACAATCTCCTTTACATACAGGGTAGCCAACTTCTCTGTGGTGAAATCCACTCGTACTGGTAGAAAGTGTGCAGACTTCGTAAGTCGGTCCACAATAACCCAAATCGAATCGTAACCAGCTTGAGTTCGCGGCAATCCAACAACAAAATCCATCGAAATACTCTCCCATTTCCATTCTGGTATATCCAGCGGCTGAAGTAATCCAGCAGGTTTCTGATGCTCTATCTTTACTTTCTGACAAACCAAGCACTTAGACACGTACTCGGCAACATCCCTTTTCATCCCAGGCCACCAGAACTTAACTTTCAAATCTTGGTACATTTTTGTGGCACCTGGGTGGATAGCATATTGACCCTTATGGGCCTCAGTCATAACTTCCTCTGCAAGTTCCTTGGGCACAACAATCCTGCCCTGATATAATAATAATCCCTGTTCATTAACAGATATGCCACTCTGGCCTTTCAAATACTTTATACTTTCATTGCGAATCTGAGTCTCTTTAATTTTCTCGTGCAGCTCGTTCTCAATCCGAGTCAACTCCATATCACACATTCTCCCTGCAAAGAAATCCGTTATTTTCATGTCACGAAATTGCTCAATCACTTCATTGTCCCACATCATCATATGAGATAAATTGACAGACTTCCTACTCAATGCATCAGCCACAACATTAGCTTTTCCCGGGTGGTATTTTAGCTCAAAGTCATAATCTTTCAAGAATTCAACCCATCTACGCTGCCTCATATTCAGCTCCTTCTGATCAAATAAATATTTCAAGCTTTTATGGTCGCTGAACACAGCAAATTTCATCCCATACAGAAAGTGCCTCCAGATTTTCAAGGCAAACACAATCGCAGCCAATTCCAAGTCGTGCGTCGGATAATTTTCTTCATGCGGCCTTAACTGCCTAGACGCATACGCAATCACTTTTCCTTCCTGCATCAGTACGCTCCCTAAACCTTTCTTAGAAGCATCACAATATAACACAAACTCACCCTCCGGATCAGGTAGAGTCAACACCGGAGCAGTGGTCAACTTCTCTTTAAGTAGCAGAAAACAGTCCTCACATTCCTGGGTCCACACAAAAGGAGTATCCTTTCGGGTCAATCGAGTCAACGGTAGAACCATTGCAGAAAATCCCTGTATAAATCGGCGATAATAGCCAGCAAGCCCCAGAAAACTTCTAATCTCAGTCACAGTCTTAGGTCGTTCCCAGTCACTCACCGCTTCAATCTTGCTTGGATCCACTGCAACACCGCTTGCAGAAATAACATGACCCAAAAATTGCACCTCAGACAACCAGAATTCACACTTAGACGGTTTAGCATACAGTTTCTTATCCTTCAACACCTGCAACACAGTCCTCAGATGGTCGATGTGCTCCTCTTTACTCTTAGAGTAGATCAAAATGTCATCAATAAAAACAATTACAAACTGGTCCAAATACGGTTTAAAGATGCGGTTCATATAGTCCATGAACACCGCAGGGGCATTAGTAAGCCCAAAAGGAATCACTTGATATTCAAAATGTCCATATTTGGATCGGAAAGCTGTTTTAGGTACATCCTCCGGTTTAATCCGAATCTGGTGATATCCGGACCGGAGATCAATCTTTGAAAATACACAGGCATCCCTCAACTGATCTAGTAAATCATCAATACGCGGTAATGGGTACCGGTTCTTAATAGTCACTTTATTCAACTGTCGGTAGTCAGTGCATAATCTCATGCTACCATCCTTTTTCTTTACAAATATCACCGGTGCTCCCCACGGAGACACACTCGGCCTAATAAAATTCTTTGCAGATAATTCTTCAATGTGTTTCTTTAACTCGGCCAACTCAAGTGGCGACATCCGGTATGGAGCCAAGGAGATCGGCCCCACACCAGGCAATAAATCAATCGAGAATTCAATCTCTCTCTCAGGCGGGAATTTCGGTATCTTATCCGGAAATACATCCTCAAACTCATTAACAACTGGAATAGCAGAAATCTCCTCCTTTTTGTCACCCACCAATCCGCCCAACAAGACATATCCCAAATCTCCAGCCTTCAAGGCTTTCACAGTTTGACTGACAGACAAATATAAAGACGGACAAACAGTCGGTCTCTCGTGAGATAACAACAACCTCTTCCCGCAGCAATCAATCATTGCGCAGTTCCGAGACAACCAATCCATCCCCAAAATCAAATTAACAGAGGCCAGGGGTAAGATAATTAAATCAATGGTATAACCCCTGCCTAAATAAGTAAACTTCACCTCTTCACAGATCCAAGACGATTCACTAACCTCTCCTGTAGCGGTAGTAATACGCATCGGAGGAACCATCCGTGTTACCTTTAAGTCCAACGCCTTAGCCACATAGTCCGCCACAAATGAATGTGTTGCTCCCGAATCAAACAACACAGATAAATCAACATTAGAGAGAAAAATTATACCTTTAACCAAATTCGGAGCCTTTTCAGTACGTTGTGCATTAGTAGTATAAACTCGTCCCACAGTACGAGCTACACGAGAAGATTAAAGAGACTCAGATCCGAAATGAAAGTATAAAGTACTTGAAAGGCCAGAGTGGCATATCTGTTAATGAACAGGGATTATTATTATATCAGGGCAGGATTGTTGTGCCCAAGGAACTTGCAGAGGAAGTTATGACTGAGGCCCATAAGGGTCAATACGCTATCCACCCAGGTGCCACAAAAATGTACCAAGATTTGAAAGTTAAGTTCTGGTGGCCTGGGATGAAAAGGGATGTTGCCGAGTACGTGTCTAAGTGCTTGGTGTGTCAGAAAGTGAAAATAGAGCATCAGAAACCTGCTGGATTACTTCAGCCGCTGGATATACCTGAATGGAAATGGGAGAGTATTTCGATGGATTTTGTTGTTGGGTTGCCGCGAACTCAAGCTGGTTACGATTCGATTTGGGTTATTGTGGACCGACTCACGAAGTCTGCACATTTTCTACCAGTACGAGTGGATTTCACCACCGAGAAGTTGGCTACGTTGTATGTAAAGGAGATTGTTAGCCTCCATGGGATACCGATTAGCATTGTGAGTGATCGGGACCCGAAGTTTACTTCACGCTTTTGGGGAGCTTTGCAGCAGGCTTTTGGCACTCAGCTTAGACTGAGCACTGCTTATCACACGCAGACTGATGGTCAGACTGAGAGGACCATACAGACACTTGAGGATATGCTGAGATCTTGTACACTGGAACAGGGTAATGCCTGGGATAGGTACTTACCATTGGTGGAATTTTCTTATAATAACAGTTTTCATTCCAGTCTGGGTATGGCACCATATGAGGTTTTGTATGGCATGAGGTGTCGTACGCCCACATGTTGGACTGAGGTAGGCGATAAAGAAAGATTTGGTCCGGATTTTGTGCAGGAAACAACAGTGCAAATTGAAATGATCAGAGAAAAATTGAAACAGGCACAGAATCGGCAAAAAAGCTACTATGACAATAAGCATAGACCGCTGGAATTTGAGGAAGGTGACCATGTTTTTGTACGTTTGTCGCCGGTCACAGGTGTTGGCCGTGCGTTGGGTGTGAGGAAGCTGAGTCCACGGTTCATTGGGCCATATCAAATTATGAAAAGAGTAGGATTGGTGGCCTATCAGCTTGCCTTACCCCCGCAGTTGTCTAATTTACATGATGTTTTTCATGTGTCGCAGTTGCGACGTTATGTTCCGGATGAATCACATGTGGTGATACCGGATAATATTGAAATCAGGGAGAACTTGAAGACTCCCATTGGTCCTATTGCAGTACTGGATCGCAGTGAAAAGCGATTGAGAAGTAAAGTGATTCCCATGCTGAAGATTCAGTGGGAAGGGCGCACACCTGAGGAGGCTACTTGGGAGCGGGAGGACGAGATTCTCCGGCTGTATCCTGAGTTAGCGAGCAGGTATGATTTAATTTTGCGGACAAAATTTCAAAAAGGTGGGGTGAATATAACACCTCAAATATTTAAATGTGTATTTTAATATTATATTGTGAAATGAAAGTTGGTGGATTAGTGAAAATCCAAGGATTATGGCCAAAATGGGCAAAAAGGGCAAAATGGTAATTTGCCAACCGTGTGTTCTGAGGCTTAAATACTGAGTTAGAGATTTCATATGACAAAAATAATACTGGAAGTGGAATCAGGGCGGAAAATTGAGTGAATAGGCAAATTTGAGAAAAATTGATGAATAGTGATTTTTAAGTGTTAAATACTGTGGTGTGAGTGTACCGATAGGTGTGAAATTTTTATCAATATTTTGGAGAAATAAAAATATGTCATGGACTGGAAAAATATGTAGATTAAGAATTTATGATCGGAATTTTTATCGGGGTTAAAGTTAGATCGCGTGTGGGACCCGTGTGACCGAAGTCACTTGGCCCCACCTCCTTTTCTTCCTTCTTTCCTCTCTTTTCTTCTCCATTTCTCGCGCGCCCCCGGTAGAAAGAAAGAAAAAAACACCATTTCTCTCAATTCTTCCCATTTCTTCATTCCTTCACCGAATCGCTTGATTCAGGTGTCGAAATCTATTGTAAACAACCTTCTAGATCCATTGGTAACACTTAGAAGCCTTGAATCCACCTCCTTGGCCGCGTTTTGGGCAAAAATAGATCCAACCCATTGTGTTCATGGAGCTTTCTTGGAGGTTTTGATCTTCTAATGGTTTAGTGAAGCCTTGGTGGAGATCATACAACACATTGTGAGTATATTTGTGGTATTTTTATGGTTGATTTCATAGATCTAAGAATTTATGTTCTAAGCTTTAATTTTAGATGTGTGATGATAGAGAGCCCAAATGGAAAAAATGCTATTAGATGAAAATGCCTTAGAATCATGTTTGTAAGCTAGAAATGCTATGATAATTTTTGGTGAAAAAGATAGGTTTTTAACTTAGGCAAAATTGAGAAATTTTCATGGAAAAATGAGTTTTGGTGTAATTTGGATTGGATGATTGTTGTAGGGTGCCTCACACGGACGGAATTGTGAAAAGTTGAATTGGAGCATACGTTTGGAGCGGATTGCTCGTATTGAGGTAAACTCTTGGAACTTGGGTTTAATCCCTAGTGTGCTCCACCACACCTAGTGGAAGGTAGTGGTTGGATTATGTGGTTATGACATGGTGTGATTGTGTGCTTGTATGCATATTGCTTGTATTTTGTGAAAATTGTTTGGTCACTGGCCAGTTGACGTGTGTTGGGTTTGGACATCCGCTGGATCATTTCGTGACGGAGTGCCAGTTGGACTGCCATGGGGTCGACTCTGGGAGCGACTCCAGGATGAGCCAAACGTGGGACATCCGCCGGATAGGTCTCTTGAGGAGTTCCGGTTGGGTTGGCCATGGAGTTTTCTCAACCATGGGAGAAGCTCTAGGATTGTCTCGGGAGTTATATGATGGAGTCCTTGAACATGAATCCATGTGTGGATGTTCTTGGGTTGTCTCCAGTTGGATGGTGATATTGTATTGCTTGCATATTACATGATGTCATTTTTATACATTTTAGTGAGCCATGGAGTGGAGAGAGCCTCTAGCTCCATTGGTTTACTGAGATATATCCGTATATCTCACCCCGTGTTTGGGGGACCACATTTCAGGTCACTATGAGCCGGGAGGAGCTTCGGGCAAGAAGCCCGTATAGTGGACATTGGATTGGCATGCGGTGCATTGAGATTGCATGACATTTTGGAGGAGGGCTATTGGATTGCACATGGCATGGCATTAGCATTTTGAGACTTAGGTCATGAACATATTACATGATGTTATATCCATGCTTTTTGTAGTGTTCATGATTGTATACTAAGTCTTGTTTATGGTTTATTGTTTATGACATGGATAACTGTATATTTGAGTGAGCATGGGACTTGTCCATTGCCACATTCATAGCCTTGAAGTCTTGGTATTCATGTTGTAAAAATGGTCCATCTTTGTATGTAAATGGCCATTACATTGAGGACTTTGTAAATGATGTTGATTTAAGGAAAATGCATGATGGAAGGGCCTAGAGCCTACATTAGGACATGATTATGTGTTATGTGGAGTACCAAGGGTTAGGGATGGATTACACAACCCTTTTTGGGGCTTAAAATGCTGTAATCTGTCATTTTGCTGCATAGTAATCGATTACCCAATCATGGTAATCGATTACCATGCAACAGGGGACGAAAAATTGGCTACTGTCTTCACTGGTAATCGATTACTAGGCTTTGGTAATCGATTACCATGTGAGGTAATCGATTACCCAAAGTTGGTAATCGATTACCAGAACAGAGGATTGAGAAATTTAGCTACTGCCTCATTTTTGACAGGTGGTAATCGATTACCACCCACTGGTAATCGATTACCACAGTGTAATTTTCGAAAATTCAGGTTTTTCTAGACTAAAAGAAAGGGGCTTAACTTGATGGGTAGAACTCCAAATGGTACGTGGTTTGAAACCACGCGTAGATAACGTAAAGGACTACAACTTGGTAAAATGTGAGAGTAAGATGGTGAGTTTAAATGAATTGAATAAAAAGAAGGATGAATGATGTTAGCAAAAATGTATGCTTCCGCAGATGGCATTTACAATTGTAGTGTGGTTTTAATTGATTACGGAATATGTATTGATGTAAGAAAAGGAACATGTTAAAAGAAAAAATTTGCCGTAATTTAATTAACCCAATCACTGTGATTGTAACTGCGCTTAATATCATAATCAATGTTAACAATACCGGTGTACAACGGTGTAACATCCCGTCTAATTAGGAACATATTTATTAAATTACAATTAGGAATGTGGTAGAATACGTATCTGCGGATTAAATAAAAAATTTTGCCGTTTGATTGGAGTAGAAAATTTAATCGGGGAATTAATTACCTATTTTATGCATGTGAAATTCTAGTTAGGAGTATAAGAATAAAGGATGCCACTAATTAAGAAATTATGTGAGTATTATTAAAAGTATGTGATTAATTTTATTACAAAGAATAAAATCTTAGTAAGTAATTAGAGGGTACATAAAAAATTATAAGGCTTGGGTTAATTCCTAAATAGGTGAATAATAGGACTTGTGTATTTTGGAACCCAATCCCATCTAAGGGCCTCGGCCCAAGGGCTGTTGAAGAGGACCATAACCATCCCAAATTTTTTTTCCTAACTTTAGACAACCCCCACTTGCCAAATAAAAAAAAAAAATCTGCATAGTGGTCAATAATTGGTCTAGGATCAACCTTTATCTACCCACCTGCTTCGCCACCTGTACGTATGGGAGAGTGGGGAAATTCCAATTTGTTTATGTTGCTTGTCATCCTACCTTAAGTCAACCAACCTATACATGGCCCTAGCCTGCCCTTGGTCTGCTCATCCGCCACCTCTTCCCCTTACGTGTGCCACTAGGAAAAAAATCCCATCCTTTATTGTCTCCCTCACCACGTGCGTTTGGAGTGTAGAAAAAGGAACTAAAGGTGCTGACCCCAATCTCAGCTAAGCCTTTGTCCTATGAAAGTAACATGGTCAGCTTGCATGAAAATTGATTGGCCAAAAATCTCTTTTCCCATACACTGTTTTACTTTGGTGCGCATAATAGGAGTGGAATGAGGAGATATTCTGGTCAAAGAAGCAATCAGTCCTAGCTTTCCTTGCATGTCTGTCACTTGCCCCTCATCCTTTCTTTGCATGAACGCCACTTGTGTTACCTTTGGACACTTGGGAAATCTGATTCCTTTGGTCCCATCATGCGCGTGTATAGAGTCAGAATTATGACCTTGAATCTTTGAAACCAACAACAAGTCAGTTTGCCCTCATTCCTCTCATCACATGCGCCTAGGGGGTCCCAAAAGAAGACTGGTTGCTTGCTGCTGTGTATAAACCTTTTTCAGCTTTAACTCAAACTAAATCAGCCTTCCATGCTTGCACCCATTAAGCTCTCACGAGTCAGCTTGCATGTGATTTGATTGGGCAAGAATCCCACTCTCTTCTTACACCACCTGTGCGCATAGGAGGAGTCTCATGAGTTAAATTGCTAGTCACTTTCCTTCTTATACCACACATCTTATTTTCCCTCGTCCTCTCTATACCGCCAACCAGCTAAGGAAGAGACCTTAGATCAGAAAATTCCATCTCACCTCACCCCCCACAACAGAATCATGAACGTCCAAAGGAAGAACATCAAGGCAAATCCTGTACCATCTTCCCTTCACCTTCGTTCCAAAATCTTAAGCCTAGGAGGAAGACCTCATCACTTTAACATACGTTTCTTTCCTATTCTTATCTGTCCAGTCGAGCAGCAGCACAAGGAGGTGCATGTAACTCTTATTGAGTGAGCTGGAGTTTGGTGCTGTTGATTTTTGCTTGGACACAAGGAGGACGTAAAAGCATTTGAGGGCGTGATGTTTGCTGTTGCTTGCTGACGCATGGACTTTTGCTGTTACTGTTTGATTGTTGGATGACTGTAGACTTTATCATCTCTATTTTATCTTGAACCTTTATGAACAGCGGCTGTTTTGGAAAAATCAGAAAAACGTTTTGCAAAGAGAATTTTGAACGTTTAACTAAGTGCTGAAATTTTTTCCAGTTTTACGATCACTTTACGTGTCAGGTTTCAAGGGGCAAACGAACTCCGATTTACTATTATTTTATATGCACGCGAAGCCCCGGGAATGTACTTTCAAACTGTGCAGGTTTCATCTTTATACGAAATTTGTACAAATTTTTATAAGCTTCGCCTTACAGCTTGTTCCAGAAAACGGACAGGATTCACAAGCGTTTTACGTGTCCTGTTCCGCGGGGCTATTCACCTCCGAATCGCACATAATTTATATGTACGCGATGCCCCGGATGTCTAGTTTTTCAGAAGCTTGGAATATTTTTTATCGCATCTAAATTCGATTTTATACAGATTTTATAAGACAGCAAGCTTTTCGGAAAAGCGTAGAAAATTCAGCAAAGGGTTTTATCCATGAAATTTTCTATGTTCGATAAACAACTTTTTTTTTTCTTCTTTTCTCAAATTAATTTTATGAGGATCAAACCTGGATTTTTTCAAGTTTCCAATTTAAATGATAAAGTTTTTAATTAATTGAGTTCTTTACCGCTGCAACTCTAATACGATTTAGCAAACAACCCTCTTGGATGCATACAAGGGTGGATGTTACAAACGGGCTGTTACATTTTATGGTATCAGAGCAGTTTTGTGAGGGAACTCTGATTGATTGTGTATGTCGTATCTTGTGTGCCATAGCTATCTGTGAACTATTTATGATTAATGTATATGTGATTCCTCAGTGTGGGTCTGATCAACTCATTCCTTTGTGTTACATGTACAGATATCATGAGTAGGGCACGAGGTCGCCGTGGGGCACGCGGTGCAGGTCCTTTGCCACCGGATCCGGTCACTGCAGTCCTGAATGCTCTGCAGGCGGAAACGGCTGCAAATAGAAATATGACTGAGAACCTGATGAAAACTAATCAGGATATGGTGCAGGCCTTTATGGCTGAGATGAGGGCGGATAGAGGTCATCCTAGGAGGGATAATTCACCTCCACACACGGCTACGGTGACTCCTACACCGACGCCATCTGTTACTCCTCAACAGGGGGAGAGTGGGGCTAGTCATCACACCGGTGAGGCTAGTCATCATACTACGGACCCTAGCTATGTTCCTGATCCGTCATCTGTTGCCCAATCCACTGGGGCTGCGGGGCAGGTGCTTGATAATGCTGACGATGAGCGTAGGCTCATATCTTTTAGGAAACATAAGCCACCCGCATTTCTGGGGTCAAGGGACCCGAAGGAGGTTATTGCTTGGTTGAGGGGTATGGATAAGATTTTTCAAGTTATGAGATGCCAAGATCCACAAAAGTTATTGTATTCGGTTTATATGCTGGAGGGTGATGCCCAAGAGTGGTGGGACTATGTGTCTCGCCCATTTGTTATTCAGGGTGAGGTTCTTACTTGGACTTTGTTCGAAGGTCTGTTTCATGAAGAATATTTTCCCCGTGATGTGCAGGAGGCAAAGCAAGGTGAATTTGATAATTTGGTACAGGGAGTTATGACTGTGGATGCCTATGTGGCAAAATTTAATGAGCTTGTGAAATTTGCAAACTATGGAGGTACACTACCTACTCCGGAATTCTTGTCAGCTAAATTTCAAAGAGGGCTGAGTGAGAAGATTGCTAAGAGAATGTCAAATACAGCGGTGAGAAACTTTGCTGACTTGGTGACCCAATGCAAGAGGGTCGAGACTGTTTATGGGAGGTATCCAAAAGCGGATAAGGTAAAAGAACAAGATGTTAAGAGGACACCTGGTCCTTCTGGAAATACTAATCGAGGAGGCTTTAATAATAATAACAGGGGTAGGGGGTTGCATGTGAGGCAGCCTCCTGGTCAGTTCAAGAGGGGTGGAAACACTGGTGGTGGTGGTGCTGCGGACAGATATTATATCCCAAAATGTGGGATGTGTGGGAAATACCACAAGGGTGTATGTGGTGCTGGTCCGTTGACATGTTTTAAGTGTGGTCGGAGTGGCCACTTTGCTAGAGATTGTCCATCTTCTTCGGGGCAGGCTGCGAATCTGCAGGCCTTGCCGGCAGCTACTACTACTGCTACTCCCATTGCTGCCGTTCCTACTGTGGGACGAGTTTATACTACTAATGCACAACGTACCGAAAAGGCTCCGAATTTGGTTAAAGGTATAATTTTTCTCTCTAATGTTGATTTATCTGTGTTGTTTGATTCGGGAGCAACACATTCATTTGTGGCGGACTATGTGGCTAAGGCGTTGGACTTAAAGGTAACACGGATGGTTCCTCCGATGCGTATTACTACCGCTACAGGAGAGGTTAGTGAATCGTCTTGGATCTGTGAAGAGGTGAAGTTTACTTATTTAGGCAGGGGTTATACCATTGATTTAATTATCTTACCCCTGGCCTCTGTTAATTTGATTTTGGGGATGGATTGGTTGTCTCGGAACTGCGCAATGATTGATTGTTGCGGGAAGAGGTTGTTGTTATCTCACGAGAGACCGACTGTTTGTCCGTCTTTATATTTGTCTGTCAGTCAAACTGTGAAAGCCTTGAAGGCTGGAGATTTGGGATATGTCTTGTTGGGCGGATTGGTGGGTGACAAAAAGGAGGAGATTTCTGCTATTCCAGTTGTTAATGAGTTTGAGGATGTATTTCCGGATGAGATACCGGAATTCCCGCCTGAGAGAGAGATTGAATTCTCGATTGATTTATTGCCTGGTGTGGGGCCGATCTCCTTGGCTCCATACCGGATGTCGCCACTTGAGTTGGCCGAGTTGAAGAAACACATTGAAGAATTATCTGCAAAGAATTTTATTAGGCCGAGTGTGTCTCCGTGGGGAGCACCGGTGATATTTGTAAAGAAAAAGGATGGTAGCATGAGATTGTGCACTGACTACCGACAGTTGAATAAAGTGACTATTAAGAACCGGTACCCATTACCGCGTATTGATGATTTACTAGATCAGTTGAGGGATGCCTGTGTATTTTCAAAGATTGATCTCCGGTCCGGATATCACCAGATTCGGATTAAACCGGAGGATGTACCTAAAACAGCTTTCCGATCCAGATATGGACATTTTGAATATCAAGTGATTCCTTTTGGGCTTAATGCCCCTGCGGTGTTCATGGACTATATGAACCGCATCTTTAAACCGTATTTGGACCAGTTTGTAATTGTTTTTATTGATGACATTTTGATCTACTCTAAGAGTAAAGAGGAGCACATCGACCATCTGAGGACTGTGTTGCAGGTGTTGAAGGATAAGAAACTGTATGCTAAACCGTCTAAGTGTGAATTCTGGTTGTCTGAGGTGCAATTTTTGGGTCATGTTATTTCTGCAAGCGGTGTTGCAGTGGATCCAAGCAAGATTGAAGCGGTGAGTGACTGGGAACGACCTAAGACTGTGACTGAGATTAGAAGTTTTCTGGGGCTTGCTGGCTATTATCGCCGATTTATACAGGGATTTTCTGCAATGGTTCTACCGTTGACTCGATTGACCCGAAAGGATACTCCTTTTGTGTGGACCCAGGAATGTGAGGACTGTTTTCTGCTACTTAAAGAGAAGTTGACCACTGCTCCGGTGTTGACTCTACCTGATCCGGAGGGTGAGTTTGTGTTATATTGTGATGCTTCTAAGAAAGGTTTAGGGAGCGTACTGATGCAGGAAGGAAAAGTGATTGCGTATGCGTCTAGGCAGTTAAGGCCGCATGAAGAAAATTATCCGACGCACGACTTGGAATTGGCTGCGATTGTGTTTGCCTTGAAAATCTGGAGGCACTTTCTGTATGGGATGAAATTTGCTGTGTTCAGCGACCATAAAAGCTTGAAATATTTATTTGATCAGAAGGAGCTGAATATGAGGCAGCGTAGATGGGTTGAATTCTTGAAAGATTATGACTTTGAGCTGAAATACCACCCGGGAAAAGCTAATGTTGTGGCTGATGCATTGAGTAGGAAGTCTGTCAATTTATCTCATATGATGATGTGGGACAATGAAGTGATTGAGCAATTTCGTGACATGAAAATAACGGATTTCTTTGCAGGGAGAATGTGTGATATGGAGTTGACTCGGATTGAGAACGAGCTGCACGAGAAAATTAAAGAGACTCAGATTCGCAATGAAAGTATAAAGTATTTGAAAGGCCAGAGTGGCATATCTGTTAATGAACAGGGATTATTATTATATCAGGGCAGGATTGTTGTGCCCAAGGAACTTGCAGAGGAAGTTATGACTGAGGCCCATAAGGGTCAATATGCTATCCACCCAGGTGCCACAAAAATGTACCAAGATTTGAAAGTTAAGTTCTGGTGGCCTGGGATGAAAAGGGATGTTGCCGAGTACGTGTCTAAGTGTTTGGTTTGTCAGAAAGTAAAGATAGAGCATCAGAAACCTGCTGGATTACTTCAGCCGCTGGATATACCAGAATGGAAATGGGAGAGTATTTCGATGGATTTTGTTGTTGGATTGCCGCGAACTCAAGCTGGTTATGATTCGATTTGGGTTATTGTGGACCGACTTACGAAGTCTGCACACTTTCTACCAGTACGAGTGGATTTCACCACAGAGAAGTTGGCTACCCTGTATGTAAAGGAGATTGTTAGGCTCCATGGGATACCGATTAGCTTGTGAGTGATCGGGACCCGAAGTTTACTCGCATTTTTGGGGAGCTTTGCAGCAGGCTTTTGGCACTCAGCTTCGACTGAGCACTGCTTATCACCCGCAGACTGATGGTCAGACTGAGAGGACCATACAGACACTTGAGGATATGCTGAGAGCTTGTACACTGGAACAGGGTAATGCCTGGGATAGGTACTTACCATTGGTGGAATTTTCTTATAATAACAGTTTTCATTCCAGTCTGGGTATGGCACCATATGAGGTTTTGTATGGCAGGAGGTGTCGTACACCCACTTGTTGGACTGAGGTAGGCGATAAAGAAAGATTTGGTCCGGATTTTGTGCAGGAAACGACAGCGCAAATTGAAATGATCAGAGAAAAGTTGAAACAGGCACAGAATCGGCAGAAAAGCTACTATGACAATAAGCATAGACCGCTGGAATTTGAAGAAGGGGACCACGTTTTTGTACGGTTATCTCCGGTCACAGGTGTTGGCCGTGCGTTGGGTGTGAGGAAGCTGAGTCCACGGTTTATTGGGCCGTATCAGATTATGAAAAGAGTAGGATTGGTGGCCTATCAGCTTGCCTTACCCCCGCAATTGTCTAATTTACATGATGTTTTTCATGTGTCGCAGTTGCGACGTTATGTTCCGGATGAATCACATGTGGTGATGCCGGATAATATTGAAATCAGGGAGAACTTGAAGACTCCCATTGGTCCTATTGCAGTATTGGATCGCAGTGAAAAGCGATTGAGAAGTAAAGTGATTCCCATGCTGAAGATTCAGTGGGAAGGCCGCACACCTGAGGAGGCTACTTGGGAGCGGGAGGACGAGATTCTCCGGCTGTATCCTGAGTTAGCGAGCAGGTATGATTTAATTTTGCGGACAAAATTTCAAAAAGGTGGGGTGAATATAACACCTCAAATATTTAAATGTGTATTTTAATATTATATTGTGAAATGAAAGTTGGTGGATTAGTGAAAATCCAAGGATTATGGCCAAAATGGGCAAAAAGGGCAAAATGGTAATTTGCCAACCGTGTGTTCTGAGGCTTAAATACTGAGTTAGAGATTTCATATGACAAAAATAATACTGGAAGTGGAATCAGGGCGGAAAATTGAGTGAATAGGCAAATTTGGGAAAAATTGATGAATAGTGATTTTTAAGTGTTAAATACTGTGGTGTGAGTGTACCGATAGGTGTGAAATTTTTATCAATATTTTGGAGAAATAAAAATATGTCATGGACTGGAAAAATATGTAGATTAAGAATTTATGATCAGAATTTTTATCGGGGTTAAAGTTAGATCGCGTGTGGGACCCGTGTGACCGAAGTCACTTGGCCCCACCTCCTTTTCTTCCTTCTTTCCTCTCTTTTCTTCTCTCATTTCTCGCGCACCCCCTGTAGAGGAAAGAAAAAACCACCATTTCTCTCAATTCTTCCCATTTCTTCATTTCTTCACCGAATCGCTTGATTTTGGTGTTGAAATCTATTGTAAACAACCTTCCAAAGCCATTGGTAACACTTAGAAGCCTTGAATCCACCTCCTTGGCCGCGTTTTTGGCAAAAACAGATCCGACCCATTGTGTTCATGGAGATTTCTTGGAGTTTTGATCTTCTAATGGTTTAGTGAAGCCTTGGTGGTGATCATACAACACATTGTGAGTATATTTGTGGTATTTTTATGGTTGATTTCATAGATCTAGAATTTGTGTTCAAAGCTTTGATTTTAGATGTGTGATGATAGAGAGCCCAAATGGAAAAATGCTATTAGATGAAAAGGCCTTAGAATCATGTTTGTAAGCTAGAAATGCTATGATAATTTTTGGTGAAAAAGATAGGTTTTTAACTTAGGCAAAATTGAGGAATTTTCATGGAAAAATGAGTTTTGGTGTAATTTGGATTGGATGATTGTTGTAGGGTGCATCACACTGATGGATTTGTGAAAAGTTGAATTGGAGCATACGTTTGGAACGGATTGCTAAGTATTGAGGTAAACTCTTGGAACTTGGGTTTAATCCCTAGTGTGCTCCACCACACCTAGAGGAAGGTTGTGGTTGGATTATGTGGTTATGACATGATGTGATTGTGTGCTTGTATGCATATTGCTTGTATTGTGTGAAAATTGTTTGGTCACTGGCCAGTTGACGTGTGTTGGGTTTGGACATCCGCTGGATTCATCCTTGTGAGAATGCCAGTCGGGTATTGCCGTGGAGTCGACTCTGGGAGCGGCGCCAGGATGATCCAAACGTGGGACATCCGCCGGATAGGGCTCATGAGGAGTTCCGGTTGGGTATTGCCATGGAGTCTTCTCAACCATGGGAGAGGCGCCAGGATTGTCTCGGGAGTTATATGATGGAGTCCTTGAACATGAATCCATGTGTGGATGTTCTTGGGTTGTCTCCAGTTGGATGGTGATATTGTTTTACTTGCATATTACATGATGTCATTTTTATACATTTTAGTGAGCCATGGAGTGGAGAGAGCCTCTAGCTCCATTGGTTTACTGAGATATATCCGTATATCTCACCCCGTGTTTGGGGGACCACATTTCAGGTCACTATGAGCCGGGAGGAGCTTCGGGCAAGAAGCCCGTATAGTGGACATTGGATTGGCATGCGGTGCATTGGGATTGCATGACATTTTGGAGGAGTTAGGGAGTGCACATAGCATACCATTAGTATTTTGAGACTTAGGTCATGAACATATTGCATGATGTTATTTCCATGCTTTTGTTAGTGTTCATGATTATATGCTAAGTCTTGTTTATGGTTTATTATTCATGGCATGGATAACTGTATATTTTGAGTGAGCATGGGACTTGTCCATTGCCACATTCATAGCCTTGAAGTCTTGGTATTCATGTTGTAAAAATGGTCCATAATTGTATGTAAATGGCCATTATTTTGAGGACTTTGTAAATGATGTTGATTTAAGGAAAATGCATGATGGAAGGGCCTAGAGCCTACATTAGGACATGATTATGTGTTGTGTGGAGTACCAAGGGGTTAGGGATGGATTACACACCCTTTTTGGGGCTTAAAATGCTGTAATCTGTCATTTTGCTGCATAGTAATCGATTACCCAAGGCATGGTAATCGATTACCATGCAACAGGGGACGAAAAATTGGCTACTGTCTTCACTGGTAATCGATTACTAGGCTTTGGTAATCGATTACCATGTGAGGTAATCGATTACCCAAAGTTGGTAATCGATTACCAGAACAGAGGATTGAGAAATTTGGCTACTGCCTCATTTTTGACAGGTGGTAATCGATTACCACCCACTGGTAATCGATTACCACAGTGTAATTTTTGAAAATTCAGGTTTTTCTAGACTAAAAGAAAGGGGCTTAACTTGATGGGTAGAACTCCAAATGGTACGTGGTTCGAAACCACGCGTAGATAACGTAAAGGACTACAACTTGGTAAAATGAGAGAGTAAGATGGTGAGTTTAAATGAATTGAATAAAAAGAAGGATGAATGATGTTAGCAAAAATGTATGCTTCCGCAGATGGCATTTACAATTGTAGTGTGGTTTTAATTGATTACGGAATATGTATTGATGTAAGAAAAGGAACATGTTAAAAGAAAAAATTTGCCGTAATTTAATTAACCCAATCACTGTGATTGTAACTGCGCTTAATATCATAATCAATGTTAACAATACCGGTGTACAACGGGCTGTTACACGTATTATTCTGACCTTTTAAATAATCAATTAATGAGGTTCCAGGTTTCTTAACTATAGGTGAGTGCACCAATTCAAAGACAATTCCTGTCTTTCTAAACCTAAACTGAACTAACTAAACTCTCATTCCTAAATGACGCAATCCTAACAATAATCCCATGCATCGCGTGGGTATTTTTAAATATAAGTAAATTTTGAAAGAATAAATATATAAAGAGAAAAAATGTTTAAATTTATAATGGGTATATGCACGATTAAGGTAGAACCTAAAAGCTATAGATTAAAAAAAGCAAAAAAAGATCATAAGCATAATTATTTCAAAAGAATTAGAATTTAAAATTTTAAAGAATAGAAGTTAAGAATGATATGTCATTCTTTAAAGGAGAGTAGATTAAGAGATCAAACCACTCTCAAAAGAGTGTGCTCTAATTTAATATATAGGTGCGCATTGGAGATTACCAAAAATAGAATGTAGTTAGATTTGTATAAACCAAAGTTAGTGTTGATTTCTATGTCATAACATAAAAATATAATGATAGACATGGTGTGTGCATTGTGCAAGAGTAAAGAACATGTTTGCCTCAAATAAGATAGTACGATTAAATTTGAAACAGAAGACCAGGTAAACTTTTTGCCAAACCTTTCTTCTTTATGTGGCTGCAAAGACATAAACCCCAGCCAAATATACAACGGAGATATCACAATCAGTAGGTCTGGTGCATATTTCTTCTTTGCAATAGGCAAAATTCCCAAGAACAGAAGAGCAAGAACAAAACAAAAGTTGAAATTGTTAAATCCATTCCTCAGATAAAAAAGAAGCCCTTCAGTCCCGTACAGATGGCTTTCCCCGCCTCCAGCTACGTTGTATATTAAAAGATTCAAGACAGATGAAGTCAACTTTCCATAATAGTAAAAGTCAATAACTATTGACAATGCCTGTAAAAAATTAAAATATGCTACCATTGTAAAGGATATGACATTTAACAACATAATAAGATGTAAGCACAACTATATACTATATACAACATTAGATGGTATAGGCATAATTTACAGGCCAAAGAAGGTCAATGTGAGAAAAAAAAATCAGACTTACAAGGAGAATAACTGATGTGACAGCCCCAGCAATGAATGCCTGTTTGAGTTTTCTAGATAAAGAATAAAGTGTCACCGGAAGGAAAGCCAATATTGAGAATGGCCAGCCAAGTATTACACCAATAGCAGCAGCAGCAACTGCTGAAGCAGGTCTATCAAGAAGAAATAAACCTGATGCAAGAGACATTGCGTACATAGAAAACGAACTTGGCAAGAAACCTAGAGAAAACAGACAATTGATAAAGAAGAACATTAGCAAAACTGAGCTCCACATATACTGAATCTGGAAATACATAATACTTGGTCAACCTTTATTTACATGCCAATTTGCTTATATGTCTTAAAAGGGTTTGTGTTTGGGTGAGGTTGAGAATTATCATCAAGGCAGGTATGTATAAATGACAAGAGAACAAGGATAACCATAAGAAAGCATATTGAAAAAAGAAAAAAGAAAAAAAAGAAACCAAAGTTGACATACTTGTGCTAGCAAAGAAACAGCCACCCATCTTTTCAAAAATGAACCCCAAAAGCTTCCCAACCAATAATAAAAAGAAAAATAGTAAAATACAACACAACCCCATTATTAACTTGAATACAAAAACAGCATCAGAAAAAGATAAAAAATAAAAATAAAAATAAAAAATGAATGAACATTGTGTGTGTACCTATATTCCCATGTCTGGAAGCCATTTTTGTAGAGAAGGTAATGAAGGGGTTCCCAGTAATTGAAAACCTCGTCACAATCGTGGATGATGTTGGAGGTTGCACTCGTGTACCTCAAAAATCCCAAAGCCAGAAACGGCAACAACCACCCCAACCCTTTGTCTTCGCCGTCCGATTTCTGGGGCTTGTCGAGCTTCGTGTACGGCTGAGATGGCGCCGAATCAGAAGGCTGAGAGCGTCTCTGCCTCATCGAGTTCGAAAGGGCCATCGCCATGGCTTCAAGTTTTTTGGGACTTCGAAATGAAAATGAAATGCAATCCTTTATTCTTTTTCTCTTCTCTTAACCCTAAACACTTTCTTTCAAAAGATTGAAAATTGAAACCATCCCATTCATTATTCACTCCATGTGTCAGTGCAGTTTTTTTTCTTTCCCCTCTTACTTTTACTTTTACTTTTATTAATTGAATACTTCTTTTTTTCAAAAATAAAATAAAATAAAATGTTTATAATGGAATCTTACAAATATATCTCCCCAACTTTAACGCATAGGGTAATCTCGGTCGCTGCATATCCTCCCTCTCTCTTCTCCATCGCTTTTAATTTCTTTCTCTCTCTCTTCTTTTGACCTAAATCCCATTCTCTCTCTACTAGCCTCGTGATTCATATATCATTTTCATTTCACATCCCATTTCAGGGGGAATCGTGTCGCATTTTTTTCTGTGATGGATTGCACCCAAATTGTACCCGCCTTTGAAAAATCTTGTTTCTATATTTCTTTTTCAATTTTTAATGAACCTTGTGGTCGTTTCATAAAGCTTAACATAATTTCCACTTACCCTTAAAATTAAAACCGATGACATGTTTAACATTGTAAGAAATAAGAACACAAACAAACAATCAAAGTTCAATTTTAAAATAAAAAGATTGATCTCATAAATATTCTCTTAAGGCAACAATCTGTACAATATCGACTCTTAGAATGCAATTTGCAAGTCAGAGAGGAGAAACATACATCAGTACAATCTATCACTACTCTTTAATTTTTTTTTTTTTTGGTGAAACACTACTCTTTAATTTAATCTGGTGGTTTCTTCTACTAAAACTAAAGTGTTGTCCCATGATCTGAACTATGACGAGGACGCATCATTGTTTTGCCTTTTTGTACGCTTCTTGCGGCAAGGACAAGGACTGAAAGCATCCGTATTTATCTGGATGTCTTTCCTTTTCTGTCTCCTTTGCACGTTCAAGAATTCATTTCCTACAAATTCCAATGCTCTAATAGTCAAACATCGGTTTCTTGTGCTCTGCCTCCTGGGATTTATATTTATATTAGGTGGCTGTCCCATAGATGGATCATTTCCCTGCCCATCTTCCTCCACCATTGCCATCATTTCACCATTTTCAGGCTTAGATAATGCCAGTTCTTCTGCTGATCCCAAGCCTCCTGTGGATTTCTCAATGACGTGGCTTGACTCTGCCATGGCACAAGCAGTAAATCTCCTCTTTTTAATGGGAAGAATTGCATCTGCATCATCAGAATGACCTGATCTTGGTCTCCGACTGTATTGATTATCTTCATTGCAGTTACCAACTTTATTTTCTTCTTCAAGCTCAAGAAGATTTGGTTCAGCTACCACTTTGCTCAAGACATCACTAACAGAATCAAAGTAATGATCACCTCTAACAAGTCTTCTCCTTGAAAATTTCTCAACACCGGGCATAAGAAAAACCAGATAATCTGTGGAGTTGACATAGCCTTGATTCTTTGGTTGTTCAGAGTGCCAACCTCTTGCCAGTAGGCGGGGCCAAACAGCTTCCCAGAATATATCTTGACTTTTGGCTCTGGTAAGTCTAATTCCACCTCTCAAAAGTTTTATTATATCACTGGGTGCAAGAGAAGACCAAGATTTGCTAGTTGGTGCTGAAAACAACCGATTGTTCTTCCCAGATTCATGAGAACTTGATGTGCCAGGGGCCATTTTATAATTTTTTCTTTTACCCAATTCATGAGAACTTGGAGAACCACTAGATGCATGCTCCATGAAATTATCCTTATAATTCTGCTGAATTGACTCCATCTGCCAAGAATCATAGGATTAAAAACTTAATAACAATAAACTGAAATCAAAGATTAAGAAGAAATATTATAAAGGAAATGTAGATTACATAACATTATCAAGGAGCATACTTCAAACATGAGTTGCAAATAGTCATAAGAGAAATGTACAGAGTTAATCCCCAGCCATTCAGAGATAACAACTGGCCACTGGTTTTGCAAAGCATCATACTTATTGGAACAATTCAGATATTATAACACCATCAGTATTCAACTACCTGTAAGGAATTTATAATTTCTTACCTAACTTTTCAACCCTTTTCATATTACCAATATAACAAAATGTTAGATTTCTAATTGTTTTTACTTTCAATTATTTCTCACATCACCACTGTCAAATTCTTAAAAAAATCAACTATCCATGAACTCGGAATTAGAGTAAAAGTAACAGGAGCAATTTCTGTGTAAGGAAATCTTCATTGGGGTGTAATTCCAGAAGGATTACAAAGATAAAATTAGAACACAGCTGAAGCTAAGCTACAACAATCACTAATATTAGCATCAAAATCCACAAAATGGATACCTAAATTCAGTGGCGGATAAAAAAAATTTATGTCCGCACATTTAGTGACGGGGGATCATAATTTTTTTTTTAAAGAAAATTTAAATCAATGCTTAAACCCGCTCATAATCTAATATAAGAATAAATTATTTTTGGTCTTTTTGAGGGACTAATGTAGGTCATTTTTGAATTTGTGAGAGACCAAGATTTTAACTAAATTGATCAACTTTAAATTTTTTAGGGACTCTCGAGATTAATTTTTTTTTGTAAGGGACTAAAATGGGATCATGTTTTTTGCTAGGGACTTAAAATAGTATTTACTCCTAATATGTATATTGAATCAAGAGACAAATAAGAATATGCAAACCAAGAAGGAAAAAAAAAACTGAAAAGTTTATGACCACAGTGGGTCTGCCACTGCCTAAATCACCCACATAAAACAGCTATTAATTTTCTTTGCCAGAAAAGCAAGATTTGTCAACTCCTTCTCCAAGACAAACATTCTTCAACGGCTGACACAGCATCAGAACAATCACAACAAACAATGACCACCATATATGCAATCTTAGGAATAAAAAATAAAAACCCTTTGTGTAAAATAATATACAGGCGAAGAATTTTGATTACCAACCGACAACAACATATCCAACCCCAGATCCACTTGTATGCAAGTTCATAATCAAAGCGCGTGGAGATGAATACATAACAAACTGACTCAGACATGTAACCGAGGAAGAGTAAAGGAAATCATGGAAAACACAAGATAACAAGAACAGTCATTGACATGAAGATTAAGTGCACCCACATTACAAGCACATCAAAGACGTTAACGTAGAGGAAGAAGGGAAAGGAAGAGAACCTGGTCGAAACACATGCTTGAAAAAGGTATTTGAAATATTTTTGAATTGTGAATAAAACCGTACAAGAGTACTCTATTTATAGAATACAGAAAGGTCTAACGGGCCAAGCCCAAAAATAATAAAAGGTCTAACGGGCCAAGCCCAAAAATAATAAAAGTAAATGGATTGGGACGGTGATATTTCTAAATTTTTACAATGTACTTTTGGGTATTTTTGGGAGTACACACTATAATTTGTAAATGGATTCTTCTCTATTAATTAAAAAAACGGAAAAATATTTCTGCAATTAATGCAGAGTTATTTACATTTAATTCCAAAAGGATGTCATTTTGGTATTGAAATAATAAAGATTTGAAATGATAAATACTTTTTTTAAAAAGTTGTAACCCCCTCCCTTGTCTACAGTCATCCAAGAGCACCAAAATATTAAACATTACAGTCATCCAATCAATCAAACAACAACAGTGATAATCCATGCATCGGCAAGCAACGGCAAAACATCACTCCTTCAAATGCTTTTACGTCCTCCTGCCATTTTGGAAAAATAGCAGCCCCGAAGGGGTGAGAATAATCCCAGTAGTGTGGCAACAAAACCAGTAATATAACAGTATTAACTAGGCACAAAATCATAAACAGTCACTTCAACATATCCTTGTTCCTTTTCCTTTTTCCTTTTCATCATATTCACATATATAGCGCATATAACGCCTTTCTTTTCATCATATTCATATATTGCGTATATAACGCCTTTCCTTTGCGCTTTAGCACCGTCGTGCGCGCACTTCACAGTGGAATCAAATATACCCTTGGCACCTGAGCTCCATGTGGATTCCAACTGTGGGCCTATGCGGACTGATGCCAAGTGTCCCATACCCCGGTACCTTGGGGATGCCTATATGATGCTTGCTCAAACACATGGTCCTGTACATAACTATTCTAAAACAAGGCCTATATGATCTTGATACATGCATGTCATGCTATGCTTTCACACACAAAGCGTAAAAATGCGGTATGATGTAAGGTGCATGCTTATATACCTTTCATATAGCCATCACGGCACATATACTTTTCATATGCGTTATGCTGCCACATAACGTCTTTACCTCATAATCATATAGCCATCACGGCACATTTTTGGCAGTTTCCTTTCGTCATAATGGAACATAATACTTTTACGGAATATGGAGCATCATGTCACAATTTTATACCAGTAGTTAATAGTCACATTAGGTAATATCGCCTGACACTTACCTTGCGTGCTTTAAACAATACCAAACAGCAGCGAAGTATCTCACTTCTTAAACGCACCTAAATCAATTACAACCAATCATTTACAGCGGCGATTTACAGCAGAAACAGTGAGCATACAGCAGCGTTTTACAGTGGAAAACAGTGAGCATACAGCAGTGTTTTACAGCAGAAAAACAGTGAGCATACAGCAGCGTTTTACAGCAGGAAACAGTGACGTTTGTTCTTAAAACAGTGAGCAGAAAACAGTGAGTTGTTCTTTAAAACAGTGAGCCGAAAACAGTGACGTTTCCCTTAAAACAGTGGGCAGAAACAGTGACGTTTTACTTAAAAGCAGTGGACAGAAACAGTGACGTTTTACAGCAGAAAAACAGTATCACCTTACAGCAGAACAGTGAACGTTTTAAAACAGAACCAGTGACATTTTGGACCTTAAAACAGTGGCAGAACAGTGGCATTTGAATGTTAAAACAGTGACATAATCAATGGCATTTGAACCTCAAAACAGTGGCATAAGTAGTGTTATTTGTGCATCAAAACAGTGGCATGAATGGTGACATTTAATCATTAAAACAGTGACATTAGTGGTGATATTTGCACATCAAAAACAGTGGCAAAGTGAGTGGTTTTTGAACATTAAAACAGTGGCATGAATGATACATTTGAACATCCAAAACAGTGATATAAATCATGATTTTTAGACATTAAAACAGTGGCATAAATAGTGATTCTTGATCATCAAAACAGTGGCAAAATGGGAGTATTTAGGCACCAATACAGTGGCATGAAGGGTAGTGTTTGGACATCAAGATGATGGTTATTTTATGCAGAAACAGTGGCTCATTAAGTACTAAAACAGTGAGTGTTTTTGGTGCAAAACAGTGACATATGTGGCATTAAAACAGTGAGCATTTTATGCAGAAACAGTGGCACATAATGGACTAAAACAGTGAGCATTTTATGCAGAAACAGTGGCACATAATGGACTAAAACAGTGAGCATTTTATGCAGAAACAGTGGCACATAATGGACTAAAACAGTGAGCATTTTATGCAGAAACAGTGGCATTTTATGCATAAAAACAGTGGCATATGATGACTAAAACAGTGGCATTTTATGCAGAAACAGTGGCACATAATGGACTAAAACAGTGAGCATTTTATGCAGAAACAGTGGCATGTGAAGCACTAAAACAGTGGCATATGTGTGCAGAAACAGTGGCATCAAAATGGTGATCTTGTGAAACCGAAACAGTGACATTTCTTAGCCTCAAAACAGTGGCACCTTCATAGGGAAACAGTGGCATATTTCTCCTCAAAACAGTGGCATATTCATACAAGAAAACAGTGGCATGAACTTAAACATAACCATGAGACTTTCATTCTATAACTCATGCATACAAGTCATCATAAAATAGCTCCATCCTTATACTTTAACCATGCTCAATCAAGAATCCAAAGCAAAACATATTCAAGGAGACATTCAAGCACACACATGATTACACACCATGAAAGAGGTCTAAGTTCAAGGCTTACCTCTTGTAGCACACACTTCTTGCTCACACACCACACCTTTCTAGCTCTACTTCACAACAAGTCCCCACTTCCTAGGATGATCTATGCGCATAAATGGTGAGGAGGAACAAACTTGGACAGCTTCAAGGTTGAGGACAAGGCTGGACAGTGAGGGAAGGTGAGTTGTCTTAGCAAAGTTTTTCTTTCTCCAAAGGTTCCTACACTACACGGTTTTGAGGGGGGAATGGAAGAGGGGAAGAAGTTGGCTGCACTTTGTAATGGGGACAGCCCTCTTGGGCGCATATCTTAAAGAGAAGTGAGGAGAGGTTGTCATGATGATGCATCATGAAAATTCTGGTTGCTTGAAGAAGTGGGGCTGCACACAAGGTTTGAACAAGCAAGGGGTTGCTTCTAAAGTACACTATGCACATGCAAGGAGGTGAGGGGGGAAGAGTTCAGATCTGAATGATGCTACCAAAGTCAGAATTTTTCACACAATCTACCAAGTCATGCGCACATGGTGGAGTGGAGGGAAGGTGTCATCATGAGCACATGCTAGGAGGTTTCTCTAAGTCCACAAGCAAGACAGCTTTGTGGCAGCCAAAAAATCTGAATTGATGCAGTCTTTGTGCGCATGTGATGAGGGAGATGCAGCCCCAAAGTCCTTCTTTGGTTGCATGAGGAAGCAAGGACAGATTTGGCTCATGATGGACTGCCAAAAGCATGCAAAAATCTGCACATTTCAGCCTCATGATGGAAGGTGTAAGGTGGTTCTCCAAGTCAACACTCAATGCAGATTTTGTGTCATAAAAATCTGCTCCAAGACACCTCCATGTGCGCCTAAAAGAAGAAGCATGCAGCCCAAAATAGTGCTAAGGTGTACATGTGTCTTTCATGCAATGAAGTTGAATTCAAATGGTGCACAAGCAAGGAGTGAGGTGGCGGTTTAGCAAGGAAAAATTGGCAGATTTACCAAGTCCCATTTACTCTCTTATGCGCATGAAATGAGTGAGAGAATACATCAAGTCAAGTGAAGGTTCCTTGGTACACAAACAACCTTGTTGGACAAGGCTTAGGGAAGGAAAAAGTGGGTTCAACATGGGCTGAATAAGTTAGATCCAAAAGCCTCCTTGGGCCATTGGCCTACACACACAAAGAATCCAATCACACAAGTCCAATAGTGACAAGTCCACACACACACTAGCCCACTTCCAAAGTCCAATAAACACTAAAGCCTTCTAACACACACTCACATTACTCATATGATTTTAATAAATTTCACATGCCTACATAAGCACCCTCCTATGATTTAATTTAAATACTCACCTTAGTTTTATCCAAGGATAAAGATCAACAATTCGCAAGCCATCGCACATAAACCATAAATCCGAAATCTACACATACATCTATAACATATAGTACTTAAGTATTTTACTAATTATGCGGGATGTTACACTCTCCCCACCAAATAGGAATTTTGTCCGCAAAATAAACTTACTTAAGAGTTAAACAGTTCAGGATAGCGTTTCCGAATGTCGTCCTCGCGCTCCCAAGTGGCCTCAGCTGCCGATCTGTTGTTCCATAACACTTTCACCAAAGGAATCTCTTTAGAGCGGAGTCGCTTGACGGATCTTTCAAGAATTTGGAGTGGTTGCACTTGATATGTCAGATTTTCCTTTAATTCCACTTCTTCTGGCTGTAACACGTGAGATGGGTCCGATAGATATCTCCGTAACTGCGACACATGAAATACATTGTGAATTCCTGACAGATTGGGTGGTAAAGCCAACCGGTATGCAGACTCTCCAATCCGGTCCATAATCAGATATGGTCCTAAGTACCGTGGACTTAACTTCTTAACTCCCATTCTCCTTCCGAGTCCCGATGTAGGTGTGATTCTCAAAAATACATGGTCTCCGACTTCGAAAGATAGAGGCTTATGACGCTTGTCGTAATAACTCTTCTGTCTGGCCTGAGCCCTCTGCATATTTTCTCGAATCTTCTTTACTTGTTCGGAGGTTTCTTGAATTAGATCAGGTCCTAACATACTTCGCTCACCCACTTCAGTCCAGCATAAAGGGGATCTGCATTTTCTCCCATACAAAGCTTCGTATGGTGCCATCTGAATACTGGAATGGTAACTGTTGTTGTAAGCAAACTCAATCAACGAAAGATAATTATCCCAGCTGCCTCCTAACTCCAAAACACATGCTCGTAACATGTCCTCTAAGGCTTGAATGGTGCGTTCCGTCTGTCCATCGGTCTGCGGATGATAAGCAGTACTCAACCTCAAATGGGTCCCTAATGCTCTTTGAAAGATTCCCAGAACTTAGATGTAAACTTGGGATCACGATCGCTGACAATACTCGTAGGAACTCCATGCAGTTTCACAATCTCCTGCAGGTAAATTCTGGCAAGCCTCTCTGTATTATACGTGGTTCTAACACGCAAGAAGTGAGCCGACTTCGTTAAACGATCGACAATCACCCAGATAGCATCATATCCTTCTCGCGTCCGAGGAAGTCCAACTACAAAATCCCTCGCCATACTGTCCCACTTCCATTCGGGAATCTCCAAAGGTTGAAGGAGTCCCGAAGGTTTCTGATGTTCGTACTTCACCTTTTGACAAGTTAAGCATCGAGATACATACTCAGCAATATCACGCTTCATACCCGGCCACCAAAACGAGGTCTTCAAATCATGGTACATCTTTGTGGATCCAGGGTGAACTGCATACTTACCCTTGTGAGCCTCCTGCAAAACTTCTTGCTTTAACTCTTCATTCGGCACGACTAACCGGCCTTGGAATCTCCAAATATCATTCTCATCCTTTACAACATCTTGGTTGCCAACCAAATCGCGAACTAACTCTTCATCTTTCTGAGCCTCCTTAATTCTACTTATCAATTCATTCTCCACTTTTATACTTCCCAATCTTATGCTATGCCCTCTCTCCTCTACAGATAAATTCAAGTCTCGAAAGGCCTCAAACAATTTCAATTCTTCCATCATCAAAGTTGCCGTGTGCAGTGTCTTCCTACTCAGGGCGTCAGCTACCACGTTTGCCTTTCCTGGGTGGTATTTAAGTTCAAAATCATAGTCCTTCAGAAATTCCATCCACCGTCGTTGCCGCATATTCAGCTCCTTCTGGTCGAACAAATACTTCAAACTCTTATGATCGCTGAACACGTCAAACTGCGAACCATAAAATTGGTGCCTCCAGATTTTAAGTGCGAACACTATAGCTGCTAACTCCAAATCGTGCGTCGAATAATTTTCTTCGTGAGGCTTTAGTTGTCGAGATGCGTAAGCTACCGCCATACGATCTTGCATCAACACGCATCCAAGTCCTTTCTGCGACGCATCACAGTATACTTCGAACTTTCGGGTAGGATCCGGAATCGTGAGTACGGGGGCACTTGTTACTCTGCTCTTCAGTTCCATGAAACATTCTTCACAAGCTTCAGTCCACTCAAAAGGCTTGTCCTTCCGAGTGAGACGGGTAAGAGGTTGCACTATCTGAGAGAAATTCTGGATGAACCTTCGATAATATCCAGCAAGACCTAAGAGACTTCTTACTTCGGTGACAGTCTTGGGTCGTTCCCAATTCATGACAGCTTCAACTTTGCTGGGGTCCACCGCGATACCTTCTGATGAAATGACATGGCCCAGAAACTGGACCTCTTTAAGCCAAAACTCGCACTTCGACCACTTTGCGTACAACTGCTTCTCCTTCAATATTTGCAAGACCATCCTCAAATGTTCCGCGTGCAGCTCTTCATTAGTAGAGTAAATCAGGATGTCGTCGATAAACACAATAACAAATTGATCAAGAATTGGGCGGAAGATGCGGTTCATGTAGTCCATGAATACCGCTGGAGCATTTGTAAGTCCGAATGGGATCACCTGATATTCGTAGTGCCCATAACGAGTCCTGAAAGCTGTTTTCGGAATATCCTCCGGTTTGACCCGGATCTGATGGTATCCCGGTCGTAAATCTATCTTGGAAAAGACTCTGGCTCCTCTCAGCTGGTCCATCAAATCGTCGATCCTCGGTAGCGGATACTTATTCTTCACCGTAACTTTGTTCAGCTGTCGGTAATCTACACACAGACGTAGACTTCCGTCCTTCTTCTTAATCAAGATGGCTGGAGCACCCCATGGAGAGGTACTCGGTCTGATGAATTCCTTTGCCAAAAGTTCTTCTATCTGCTTCTTCAACTCGCGAAGTTCCAAAGGCGCCATACGATACGGGCAATGGAGATTGGTCCAACTCCAGGAACAAGTTCGATAGAAAAATCTATTTCCCTATGAGGAGGCAATCGAGGTATTTCATCCGGGGATACCTCCTCGAATTCTCTAACTACAGGTACATTCTGAATTTGATTGTCAACCGTGGTCTCAGCCTCGATCGACAAAAGATACCCTGCTGCTCCCTTGCGGAGCTCTTTTCTAACTTGCAATAAAGAAATGAGAGAGAAAGGTTGAAAATTACCCTCTTTCGCATCCAGAGCGAACACCCGTGCTTGCGTAGGCTGTTGATCAGCGTTCTGGGGGCATTTGTAAGCGAAATGTCCTTGCTGGCCACATCTAAAACATGCATTGTTGTCCTTGCGACAAACTCCAAAGTGGTTCTTTCCACATGTAGCACAAACAGTCGCACCCTGCCGTCCAGTTGATGATTGACCAACAGTATTGCTTCTCTTAAAATGTCCAGGCCGCGCCTGCAACTGCGGACCTCTGCCTCGACCCCTACCAGGTGTCGTCCTGAAGAATCTGCCTGCTCTGTTTCCTCCGTGGAATTGCGTTGGTTGCTGATTCAAATTCTTGGCCTCATTGATGATTCCTTCCGTCTGACGACTCTGATTGATAAGCTCCGGAAGTGTACGATTAGCCGTCGTCAAAATGAGTTTACGGATCTCCGGATGTAATCCGCTTTCGAATTTCTCCACCTGCCATTCCTCGTCATAAATGTTCCGGTCAAAGTTGGCGTACTCGATCAGCTGCCCAAATTTGGCAATATACTCATTAACCGTCATGTTATCCTGCCTAAGTGACAGCAGTTCAGTGTGCTTCATTCTTCTCATTGCCTTAGGAAAATATTTATCCAAAAAAAGACTTGTCTGAATACGGCCCACGTCAGTTCAACGTCCTGAGCTCTCAGCAGAGCCCTCGCACCAGTCCACCAAGTTAAAGCTTCTCCCATCAGCTGGTACGACGCGTAATCAGTCTTCTGCGCTTCCGGGCATGCCATGCGTTCGAAAATATGCTCGATCATCTGCAGCCACTTCGCTGCAGCCTCGGGGTTGTCTTCACCCTCAAAGGTAGGTGGTTGGAAGTTGCGGAAGTCTTTCAACCTCCGACGGGCAATTTCTTCTGCATTGTCATGCAGTGGGGGTGGGTTCTGATTCTGTTGCCTATGGTCGCGCCATTCTTGGCTCATATTATGAATAAACGTTGCCAGTCCCCCAATGGTAGTGATAAGATCCCCTTCCGCATCGCCAGACCTTCCCCGAGTTGAACCGCGACCACCTGCCATGATTCTGCACTCACAATATCCTGAGATGAGTTGATCAGGCTCACCGCAAGTTATTCATGGCAGCAGTCCCAAGTAGGTACTCGCGTTCAATTCGGACAAGTTAGCTATGCATCCGTGTCTTATCATCGAACGGTCTAAACAATCTAACTACCCTAGTCTCAAACACTTAAACTATAGCACATTTAGACAGTCAATCAGCAGATAAACACAATCAACAATCAATTCAATCAATCACAAGCAAGTCCATGGACCAAACTGCTCTGATACCAATTAGTGTAACGCCCTCCCTTGTATGCATCCAAGAGAGTCGTTTGCTAAGCGGAATTAGAGTCGTTAACGTCACATGAGCCAACAAAGATTTTTATGCTAAGTACAAGTCCGTAAGACGTTTCAATAGATCTTATAACTTCTGTTTGGACGATAAAAAATATTTCAAGTGTTTTAGAAAGAGCACGTTTGGGGCTTCGCGTGCATATAAAATAATAGTAAATCAGAGTTCGTTTGCTCATAAAAACACCACCCGTAAGGTGCACTGTAAAAATTTCAGCACTTAAATTCTTTTCACAAACGTTTTCCAAAATAGCCGCTGTTCATAAAAGTTCAAGATAAAATAAAGATGATAAAGTCTACAGTCATCCAAGAGCACCAAAATATTAAACATTACAGTCATCCAATCAATCAAACAGCAACAGTGATAATCCATGCATCGGCAAGCAACAGCAAAACATCACTCCTTCAAATGCTTTTACGTCCTCCTGCCATTTTGGAAAAATAGCAGCCCCGAAGGGGTGAGAATAATCCCAGTAGTGTGGCAACAAAACCAGTAATATAACAGTATTAACTAGGCACAAAATCATAAACAGTCACTTCAACATATCCTTGTTCCTTTTCCTTTTTCCTTTTCATCATATTCACATATATAGCGCATATAACGCCTTTCCTTTTCATCATATTCATATATTGCGTATATAACGCCTTTCCTTTGCGCTTTTAGCACCGTCGTGCGCGCACTTCACAGTGGAATCAAATATACCCTTGGCACCTGAGCTCCATGTGGATTCCAACTGTGGGCCTATGCGGACTGATGCCAAGTGTCCCATACCCCGGTACCTTGGGGATGCCTATATGATGCTTGCTCAAACACATGGTCCTGTACATAACTATTCTAAAACAAGGCCTATATGATCTTGATACATGCATGTCATGCTATGCTTTCACACACAAAGCGTAAAAATGCGGTATGATGTAAGGTGCATGCTTATATACCTTTCATATAGCCATCACGGCACATATACTTTTCATATGCGTTATGCTGCCACATAACGTCTTTACCTCATAATCATATAGCCATCACGGCACATTTTTGGCAGTTTCCTTTCATCATAATGGAACATAATACTTTTACGGAATATGGAGCATCATGTCACAATTTTATACCAGTAGTTAATAGTCACATTAGGTAATATCGCCTGACACTTACCTTGCGTGTCTTAAACAATACCAAACAGCAGCGAAGTATCTCACTTCTTAAACGCACCTAAATCAATTACAACCAATCATTTACAGCGGCGATTTACAGCAGAAACAGTGAGCATACAGCAGCGTTTTACAGTGGAAAACAGTGAGCATACAGCAGTGTTTTACAGCAGAAAAACAGTGAGCATACAGCAGCGTTTTACAGCAGGAAACAGTGACGTTTGTTCTTAAAACAGTGAGCAGAAAACAGTGAGTTGTTCTTTAAAACAGTGAGCCGAAAACAGTGACGTTTCCCTTAAAACAGTGGGCAGAAACAGTGACGTTTTACTTAAAAGCAGTGGACAGAAACAGTGACGTTTTACAGCAGAAAAACAGTAGCACCTTACAGCAGAACAGTGAACGTTTTAAAACAGAACCAGTGACATTTTGGACCTTAAAACAGTGGCAGAACAGTGGCATTTGAATGTTAAAACAGTGACATAATCAATGGCATTTGAACCTCAAAACAGTGGCATAAGTAGTGTTATTTGTGCATCAAAACAGTGGCATGAATGGTGACATTTAATCATTAAAACAGTGACATTAGTGGTGATATTTGCACATCAAAAACAGTGGCAAAGTGAGTGGTTTTTGAACATTAAAACAGTGGCATGAATGATACATTTGAACATCCAAAACAGTGATATAAATCATGATTTTTAGACATTAAAACAGTGGCATAAATAGTGATTCTTGATCATCAAAACAGTGGCAAAATGGGAGTATTTAGGCACCAATACAGTGGCATGAAGGGTAGTGTTTGGACATCAAGATGATGGTTATTTTATGCAGAAACAGTGGCTCATTAAGTACTAAAACAGTGAGTGTTTTTGGTGCAAAACAGTGACATATGTGGCATTAAAACAGTGAGCATTTTATGCAGAAACAGTGGCACATAATGGACTAAAACAGTGAGCATTTTATGCAGAAACAGTGGCACATAATGGACTAAAACAGTGAGCATTTTATGCAGAAACAGTGGCACATAATGGACTAAAACAGTGAGCATTTTATGCAGAAACAGTGGCACATAATGGACTAAAACAGTGAGCATTTTATGCAGAAACAATGGCACATAATGGACTAAAACAGTGAGCATTTTATGCAGAAACAGTGGCACATAATGGACTAAAACAGTGAGCATTTTATGCAGAAACAGTGGCATGTGAAGCACTAAAACAGTGGCATATGTGTGCAGAAACAGTGGCATCAAAATGGTGATCTTGTGAAACCGAAACAGTGACATTTCTTAGCCTCAAAACAGTGGCACCTTCATAGGGAAACAGTGGCATATTTCTCCTCAAAACAGTGGCATATTCATACAAGAAAACAGTGGCATGAACTTAAACATAACCATGAGACTTTCATTCTATAACTCATGCATACAAGTCATCATAGAATAGCTCCTTCCTTATACTTTAACCATGCTCAATCAAGAATCCAAAGCAAAACATATTCAAGGAGACATTCAAGCACACACATGATTACACACCATGAAAGAGGTCTAAGTTCAAGGCTTACCTCTTGTAGCACACACTTCTTGCTCACACACCACACCTTTCTAGCTCTACTTCACAACAAGTCCCCACTTCCTAGGATGATCTATGCGCATAAATGGTGAGGAGGAACAAACTTGGACAGCTTCAAGGTTGAGGACAAGGCTGGACAGTGAGGGAAGGTGAGTTGTCTTAGCAAAGTTTTTCTTTCTCCAAAGGTTCCTACACTACACGGTTTTGAGGGGGGAATGGAAGAGGGGAAGAAGTTGGCTGCACTTTGTAATGGGGACAGCCCTCTTGGGCGCATATCTTAAAGAGAAGTGAGGAGAGGTTGTCATGATGATGCATCATGAAAATTCTGGTTGCTTGAAAAAGTGGGGCTGCACACAAGGTTTGAACAAGCAAGGGGTTGCTTCTAAAGTACACTATGCACATGCAAGGAGGTGAGGGGGGAAGAGTTCAGATCTGAATGATGCTACCAAAGTCAGAATTTTTCACACAATCTACCAAGTCATGCGCACATGGTGGAGTGGAGGGAAGGTGTCATCATGAGCACATGCTAGGAGGTTTCTCTAAGTCCACAAGCAAGACAGCTTTGTGGCAGCCAAAAATTCTGAACTGATGCAGTCTTTGTGCGCATGTGATGAGGGAGATGCAGCCCCAAAGTCCTTCTTTGGTTGCATGAGGAAGCAAGGACAGATTTGGCTCATGATGGACTGCCAAAAGCATGCAAAAATCTGCACATTTCAGCCTCATGATGGAAGGTGTAAGGTGGTTCTCCAAGTCAACACTCAATGCAGATTTTGTGTCATAAAAATCTGCTCCAAGACACCTCCATGTGCGCCTAAAAGAAGAAGCATACAGCCCAAAATAGTGCTAAGGTGTACATGTGTCTTTCATGCAATGAAGTTGAATTCAAATGGTGCACAAGCAAGGAGTGAGGTGGCGGTTTAGCAAGGGAAAAATTGGCAGATTTACCAAGTCCCATTTACTCTCTTATGCGCATGAAATGAGTGAGAGAATACATCAAGTCAAGTGAAGGTTCCTTGGTACACAAACAACCTTGTTGGACAAGGCTTAGGGAAGGAAAAAGTGGGTTCAACATGGGCTGAATAAGTTAGATCCAAAAGCCTCCTTGGGCCATTGGCCTACACACACAAAGAATCCAATCACACAAGTCCAATAGTGACAAGTCCACACACACACTAGCCCACTTCCAAAGTCCAATAAACACTAAAGCCTTCTAACACACACTCACATTACTCATATGATTTTAATAAATTTCACATGCCTACATAAGCACCCTCCTATGATTTAATTTAAATACTCACCTTAGTTTTATCCAAGGATAAAGATCAACAATTCGCAAGCCATCGCACATAAACCATAAATCCGAAATCTACACATACATCTATAACATATAGTACTTAAGTATTTTACTAATTATGCGGGATGTTACAACAACAATCACTAATATTAGCATCAAAATCCACAAAATGGATACCTAAATTCAGTGGCGGACCCAGTAAAAAAAATTTATGTCCGCACATTTAGTGACGGGGGATCATAATTTTTTTTAAAGAAAATTTAAATCAATGCTTAAACCCGCTCATAATCTTATATAAGAATAAATTATTTTTGGTCTTTTTGAGGGACTAATGTAGGTCATTTTTGAATTTGTGAGAGACCAAGATTTTAACTAAATTGATCAACTTTAAATTTTTTAGGGACTCTCGAGATTAATTTTTTTTGTAAGGGACTAAAATGGGATCATGTTTTTTGCTAGGGACTTAAAATAGTATTTACTCCTAATATGTATATTGAATCAAGAGACAAATAAGAATATGCAAACCAAGAAGGAAAAAAAAACTGAAAAGTTTATGACCACAGTGGGTCCGCCACTGCCTAAATCACCCACATAAAACAGCTATTAATTTTCTTTGCCAGAAAAGCAAGATTTGTCAACTCCTTCTCCAAGACAAACATTCTTCAACGGCTGACACAGCATCAGAACAATCACAACAAACAATGACCACCATATATGCAATCTTAGGAATAAAATATAAAAACCCTTTGTGTAAAATAATATACAGGCGAAGAATTTTGATTACCAACCGACAACAACATATCCAACCCCAGATCCACTTGTATGCAAGTTCATAATCAAAGCGCTTGGAGATGAATACAGAACAAACTGACTCAGACATGTAACCGAGGAAGAGTAAAGGAAATCATGGAAAACACAAGATAACAAGAACAGTCATTGACATGAAGATCAAGTGCACCCACATTACAAGCACATCAAAGACGTTAACGTAGAGGAAGAAGGGAAAGGAAGAGAACCTGGTCGAAACACATGCTTGAAAAAGGTATTTGAAATATTTTTGAATTGTGAATAAAACCGTACAAGAGTACTCTATTTATAGAATACAGAAAGGTCTAACGGACCAAGCCCAAAAATAATAAAAGGTCTAACGGGCCAAGCCTAAAAATAATAAAAGTAAATGGATTGGGACGGTGATATTTCTAAATTTTTACAATGTACTTTTGGGTATTTTTGGGAGTACACACTATAATTTGTAAATGGATTCTTCTCTATTAATTAAAAAAACGGAAAAATATTTCTGCAATTAATGCAGAGTTATTTACATTTAATCCCAAAAGGATGTCGTTTTGGTATTGAAATAATAAATATTTGAAATGATAAATACTTTTTTTAAAAAGTCAACTACAATAATAATTATTTGAAATCCAAAATATAACACCTCACAATTCTAAAATAAGTAATTAAAGTGTTAAGTGAGAAATTAAGTAAAGGATTAGTGAAAATCCCAAAGATTAGGCCAAAATACAAAGAAAGGGCAAAACGGTAATTAGCCAACACGCAATCCTAGGAAGGAAAAAAATTGAGCAGGAGGTCTCAGATGATAAAAATAAGCCTGGAAATGGATTCAGAACGAAAAATTGAGTGGATAGGCAAGTTTCAGAAAAATCAGTGAATAGTGTTTTTCGCGGGTAAAAATATCGCAGTCAGATTGCACCGTAAAACGTGCCAGTGGAATTTTGAGCTCTAGGTTTCAAATATTGATTTTAAATGGTCCATAGAAATAGGAAATATGATTTCTGATAAAATTTGAGGAATTTAAGTCAATTTGTGGAAGTTTGTCAACGGAGCGCGTTGTACCTTAAAGCAGTGTTTTTCCGAACAACCGGAAAGCTCCAAATTTTTATCTGAAAGAGTAAAATTAAAGGATTTTGTTAAGATGAAAAATTATAATTTCTCATTAGGTTTTTAAATTGTGAATTTTAGTGATGATCGGAGGGATATTCGGATGAGTTTTAAATCACGTGGGATCCGGTACCCACTTTAATTCAAATAAACACTTACATGTTACTATTCACCTTCATTTCCCCGTGTTTTTCCTTCTCCCTCCAGCGCCCAAACAGCTTGCTCCCTCCATTTTGACTCAAAATTTTCCTTTGGCCATAACTTAGCCATTTCTCCACCGAATTCAACGATTCTTGTCTTGAATCTTAATGGAAAACACCTTCTGAACCCATTGGTACCACTTTTGAGCCTTGAAACCGCTTATTTGGGGAGATCTACAACAAAATCAGATCCGAAATTTTGAGAATTTTTGGTGTTCATGAAGCTTTTTCATGCTCCAATGGTGGAGTATGCTTAGGTGGAGCCATATACCATGCAATTGGGTAAGTTATTTCAACATTTCATTGGTTAAATTTTGAGTTGTGATAATTGCCCCTAAAGAGGGATTTTGTGATATGTGGTGTTAGAGAGCTCAAATGGAAAATGTCTATTAGATGATAATGTCTTAGAATGATGTATTAATGCTAGAAATGCAATGAAAATTTTAAGCGAAAAAAATGGATTTTTAACTTAGAAAAAAATTGATGCATGAAATGGAATTTTTGAGTTTTGTGTTAATGTGTGGTATAGTGAATTGTAGTGTGATTATATGATGTTAGGAAGTGATTATGTGAGTTGTGGGCCATAGGAATTGAGTGGAAATCCTTGGTTTGAACTAACCAAGATTAGGCCATTTATGTACAATTGAGCAAATTGATGTTTTAGAACACTTTGGTGTTGTGTGATGGAAAAGTTATTAGATGGGTTGTGTGGTGATTGGCATGTGGAAGAATCAAGGTAAAAATGATAAGTGTTGAAAGTGGCAAAATGTGCCTAAAGTGTAATAATTCGCAAAACGTTGCGAAAAAGTCGTAAAACCGTAAAACGGCGATTGAACTAGCCTTTGGGTAACCTAAGTAAGTGAAATAAAATGAGAAAGAAAATTTAGAAAAATAAAACCCAAAATAACACTATGTAGGCCGAACCCTTAGTGGAGGGGAGAGGAAATCTGACGTTTTCGCGTTTTGACGTATTTTGACTGAAACTGACGGCTGTGCATGGTTGTACAGGTTGCCGTACGTGGATATAAACTTGGAACAGTGAAACAGTGGATTGCCCTTGGTCCTGGATCAAGTGGATTGAGGCGTTCCCTGTGTATCAAGCTATGAGTGGAGTTTCTGCGGAGCTCAGTGGACGGATAAATAGAAAGGTAACCTCTTGGTACTGGGGCTTGTTCCCCTTTTGTGTTCCACCTTGCTAGTTGATGGCAATGGTAGGAAGTGTGTATGAGTAGTGTAGAACAGCATGAGCATGCATGTGCATTAACACAGTGGGTACTTATGTACCAAATCTCTGGCCAGTAGATATTTTTAGCCTTCGGGCAAGTGTTTCCGGACTGCCACTGGATAGGTCTCCGAGAGGGAGTTCCAGTTGACCCAGGGTCGTGGTGTGTTATCCGGATAGGAGCACACTAGGTTTGTCTCGGGTGTATATGGTTGGAAGGGGTACCTTGGTGGGTTGTTCTCTGAACACGCCAGGGGTAGTACCCATAGGCGTATAGCCGAGGACATGGCGTGGTATTGGTAGCTACCATCCCGCATGTCGTAGTTGTTTCTGATATTTCCCCCTTTCTCTAAATCCCTTGCTTTATCCCGTTTTATAACAGTGATGTTGTTTTATGTTATTTATATACATCGAAGTGAACCATTGGGCGGAGTTTTCTCCAGAACCTCTTGGTTACTGAGATATATCCGTATATCTCACCCCGTCTCGGGGCATTATTTCAGGGTGTACTAGTGGATATGGAGCAGCGGGCAAGAAGCCCGCATGAGGACGAGTGGAGCAGTGGTGTAGAGTTTAGCTATCATGTCATTTTAGTTTATGAATTTATTTGGCAAGTGAAGTGTAATATGTAAATAATTGTAGTTTGAAGTTAAAGTTGTAAATGTAAATGTAATCCAGTGTTGTAAATGTACCATGGATGTATGTAATATGATGGAAGGGCTTTAGGCCTATTATAGGTTTATGATTATCCGTATTATGTTTTATGCATGAAATTGAAAGTAAACTGTTTATGTTTTAAGTGTATAATGGATTGGGTTGTAAGTGCCCCAAGGCGTTATTGGACCTTGTGTGTGCCACCCATTGGATTTTGCTGGATTTCAGGTGTATTAGTGGTGTTAAACAGGTTATGCAAATTTGGGGATTTTAGAAAATACAAAGGAAACTCTGGCGAATTTTCTGTAGAATTGGCAGTTTTTGGGTGAACTTTGGAGGAGCGTATCTCTCTCCATAGTGGTCCGATTGGGACGTACCATACGCCATTTTGAAGCTTAAGATGTCCCCTACGTTGTGTCAAAAGCTTAGGTTCATTGGTGGTGTGCGCAGCCCATGGGGGCTGTTGTCACACACTGCCCTGTTCTGTCCGGTTTTAGCTGGCAGATTTGAGGTGGTTTTGAGAAATTAATTCCCGCTTCGTTACTTGGCCAAATTAAGCATACGATATATCAAATCGAAGTTTGAGGTGTCTAGTTTATGGTATAAAAATTTGAGAGGCAGTGTCCTTGTGGTTAGGTGCAGTTTATTCCGTGAAGTTTGGACGTTTTAGGCTGTTTTGGAGTTGGTAGGCAATGTTGTTTGTCCATCTTCAAACGGCGATAACCGGAGCTCACGAGCTCGGAATCGAGTGTGTGATAGCTTGTTAGAAAGGTAAGTGAACAAGGAAAAAAGATAACCTGGAGTTTAAGTTTGGATTTTTATTTTGGGTTCGTAGAAAAACAAATTGGCAAATCCGGTTAAGTGGTAAAAACGTAAAAAGTGAGGAATTGGCTAAGTGGGTTTATGGGAACCCCTTAGTATCTTGTATGTGATAGAATAAAGTGTATAAATAATTAAGAAAGTCTTCCGCTAGTGTTTCAGTTACGATCACAGCTTTTTATTATTACGCTTTTTATACTTTTATCGTTCGCGTAATAATCGGAAAAAGTTTATTCTCATTTTTATAAATGAATTGCTGTGATTGTAACTGCGCTTAATATCATAATTAATGTTAACAATACCGGTGTACAACGGCTGTTACATTTTATGGTATCAGAGCAGTTTTGTTAGGGAACTCTGATAATATATATAGATGTGTTATGTGCTACATAGTTGTATGTAGATTCTTATTGATTACTGTATATGTAATTCCTTAGTGTGGGTCTGATCAACCCATTCCTTTGTGTTACATGTGTGGTCATCGTAAGAAGCCTACGTAGTAACCTTGAAGCACCAAGTGTGAGTCTTTAGCCTGATGTTGTGGCTGCAGTGTTAACTGCTCCATGGACAAAGGACGGCAGTAAGTCAAGTATGAATATTAGAAGGCATAAAAGAACAGACGTAAATATTATATCTGACTTCGATGAAAGTCAAGAGAAAAGTGTATTATAAGCAACAGTGGTGTACAATTTATGATATGTACAATATGAGCATAGACGAACTTTGCAGTACTATGAAAGATAAACATATAACAGAGATGAGCTTATGAGATTGGTGAAATTCCAAGTATATGTGTAGTATCGTAAGACAGTTATGTACAAGTGGTCTTGGTGAATAGACTTCATCAAGGCGAGAGGTTTTGAACCTGAAGAATTATTGAGAAAAGGGAACAGATATTCGTATGCGTGAGTTAAACACGTCATGTTTGATTAGCAGTTATGAGACCAGGACAAGTGCGGTGCACTTGAATGAATTGGGATGGTCCAAGCAGAGAAGCAAATAGAATATTCGATGAAAATCCTACGAGATTTGACCACCTGAAAGTATGATGCTGATAGATTGATAATGTGAGAGATATTGAAATATGGGAGTAAATTCCATAAAGAGGTAGTGTTGACTAAACACAAGTGAGGTGAACCAATGATGAGTATATTATTATGTGTAATATGTATGAGGAAAAGTGAAGGAATTGCCATGGATGACACAAGATCTATGTACCATGAAGACACTATTGCAGTTAGTGGAGGTCGACTCAGATTGGCAGGCGGATCAGTGATAAAGGAACAGGATGGTTGAGATGTACAGTCATTTGTATGAAGCTAATGAGAATTGTAAAGAAATTACGATCTTGTGGTATATGTATATGTACTACTAATAGTAGTGCGCTTATGAAAATATTGGTATTTGATATGGAGTGACCGACGGAGTAGAGGCATTTTCAAGGAAAAGAGATATTCTACAACCACCAAGGGTGGAAATGAGCAGGAAAATTGATGAGTTGCTCTACAGTATTGAGCGCATGTTATGTGAGCCGTAGCAGGCAATGGACTAGAACGATGGCCTGATTTTGCGGGTTATTGTTGTATAACAATAAGGTGAGATGATATGATTAGAGAATGAGCTAAGGTACTACCTAGTGCGAAATCGTGTGGTTAGTGTGTGAACTAAGTGCAATAAAGTGTGAAATTAAGTGGTTAACGAAAGAACTAATGTATAAAGTGTGCAGAGAGTGTGGAATTATGTGGTCAGCAAAAGAGTTAATGTGTAATGTGAAGATGAAAATGATAAGATTAATTAGTGAGCTGAGGTATAATTGTCAGTGCAAAGACGGACGAGCAGTTTTAAGTGCAAGAATGATGTAGAATTTTAGTGCAAGGATTAATGTAAATTTCAGTGCAAGGATTGAGGTGAAGTAGTTCTCTGTGATTCGACGGAAATGATTAGAAGATCCCTGTGTGATGGGAAATATGAAACTTATACTAAGAGATGTGTACAGAACTTTGAGAAAATTTAGGAATTATGGATTAGAGATTATGTTATGAACCATGGCAAGTGATTAGTCAAAGTAAAAGAGTAAACAATCTGTGAGAAGAATAAGCAAGGAAGAGATAATGGACTATGGACTGAACGGTAACAAGACAGAAGGAACTATTACGAGTTAGAAAACGTGTACGAAATTATGAAGAGAATGTGGATTATTATAATAGTGACTATGTTATAAACCAGGTCAGAGGGGTAACCGAAACGAAAGTAAACTACCAGTGAGAAGAATGACACGAGAGAGTAAGATGAATTAACTTATATGTAACAGGTGTATATTATACCACTACGACTAAGAGTAGGGGGCAGCCCATGTGGTAATACAGAACAGTTTTGATGTTATATACAGAGGTGATACAGACACCAAATGGACTGGGTTCATGTGTGATCGGGAGTGCACGGTGTACCAGTTTGCGGTTATACACAGATGTATTATGAGTATAAATTTCTCTGTGCACTGGGTGCATGTAATATGATTTGATAGTAGGGAGATCTCAGTGGGGGCCTATGTGCCAGGAGTGTATAGCTATCTCGGTGCGGGTTAAGTTCCCGGAGTCTAGTAGTATTTGATATGAGTAATGAGAAACGAGGAAGTATTCCACATTGGTGTAACGGTTAGTATGGTGGAGATAATTTATGTAATTGCTCAAAGAAGAAACATTTGGGGGATGCCTTAGAATAGGGACAGCTAGTAGTAAGTCGTTTTTACGGCATGGATCATATGGGTGGATTCTCTGATCGGTGAGTCATGGCATCTGGGGCCCTTAGGACAGCAAGAGCTCGAGGGGTTTAACCTGTGAATGTTGTTACCCACTGTATTGGGAGAGTTTTTCCATATGGTTAACGCAAGATGCGAGGTTATATATTTGTAAATGGACAATAGTATGTCAGGTTTGGATATAAGAGTTGTGGCTTAGTGTGCAAGAACTTCGAAGTGTGATAGTGAAGCGCTATTGTGGGTGTAAAGAAAGTTTGATGAAATAAATTTTGTCTCTAAGTGAAGTAGTAAGTTAGTTGGAACCCTCGTCTTATGACCAAAAAGGGATGATAAGTGAGTTAAAGTTGACAGAATGAGTAAGTGTCCTTCTAGGAAGGCTAGTGATGATCAAGATTTCAGGTTAAAACAGTAAAGTGTGAGCCCTAAGGAAAAGCTAAATTGAAATAGAGTCAAGTGCGAACGTGTATTCATAGGTGGGAACTATAGTTGTAATTGATTACCAAGAAGTGAATAACTTGGTTTTGCTGAGTAGATTGAGAAGTGTTATATATAATCGCATATGCCACTTATGGTGGAAGTGTGTGGAAAATGCACAGTGTTGATGATGTTCTGATTAAGTACTAATGACGTATGGATGAGTGCTTGTGGTAACTTTGAATATTCTGAGAGACTGATATACCAACCGGTGGTAAAGTGTAGAAGTAGTGTCAATGATGGAATAAATTTTTAGTGAATTGATAATTGAGTGTCAAGGATTCCTAGCGAATAGGACTTGTATATGAGTGGTATGGCATTCTGAATAGTCCATCAGTTAATAGTGAAGTGGGTCGGAAATTGATTCGTTCCAAAGTGTTTAGTGGAAGTGAGTAAAGCTGTAAAGTAATAGTGTTTTGAGTTTGACATCCAGGATTAAATGGTGATGATTGCGAGAAAGAGGTATAAATGAGTGGAACATAAGGATAAGTTGTAACATCGGAGTGGAATGAAAGTCAAAAATAGTTAGTGGGTGAAAATTTTAAGAATGAGTCCTCGATATGGAGGTCATTGATGAGTGTTGTGTTTAGACCGTGAGAGGTCTGAGTATAGAATTGAACTGATTGAGTTGAAAAAGTTGAGATGGTTCAGTTAATGAAAAGAGTAACAGTGAGAGTAAATTATGAATATGATTAGTAGATAGAAAAATTCAGGAGTGTATTGTGGTTAAAAGACCTTTAAAGGTTAATCGAAGAGATAAACTATTGTGAGGATTGTAAATTTCGTATCGTGAAGAGAAAGATATGGTTATGAGTACCTAAGAAGAGGTAAAGACACGTGACAAGGAAAAATAAAGTATATGAGTGTAGAATTTAATGTGAGTCGAAATCATAAGAAACGACAAAGTGCCCTGGAAACTAGAAAGGATGGGCTTCGGTGAAAGCTAAGAAAAACAACTAAATCGTAAGAGCAGTAACAGTAATGGAAGGACTAGTATGTCTGAGTACGGTTGAAATAGTGAGGACATCAAAAAGAGTTAAGTACTAAAGAAAGTGTGAAGATACACGAAAACAGTTAGAGTCTATTATGGAAACAACTAGAGATTTTTGGGAACGACATTGGGTCAGAAAAGCAGATGAAGATGAGAATGAGATGAAGTGAGACAAACAAATTGTAATGTGGTCGTCTACTACCGATGAATTGGTGAAAGTGTAAACGTAAGCTGTGAAGAGCTTAAAGTATTGCGAATTGAAGGTCGTAGCACCATAAATGACAAGTGTAAAATGAGTATATGACGAACTACAGTGAGTGAAAAAGCAACAGTGGTTTAATGAAACAGTGAAAGATATAATGAGTTAAGGGGTCAGATACCCGAAGCTATCAAGTTTGTGAAGGACTCAGTAATCATGGATACCGCAGAAATGAGATTTTCGATTACACCCCGTGTTACGGGACCGTTAAGATGTAATTTTGCGGACAAAATTCTAAAAGGTGGGGTGATTATAACACCTCACAATTCTAAAATAAGTAATTAAAGTGTTAAGTGAGAAATTAAGTGAAGGATTAGTGAAAATCCCAAAGATTAGGCCAAAATACAAAGAAAGGGCAAAATGGTAATTAGCCAACACGCAATCCTAGGAAGGAAAAAAATTGAGCAGGAGGTCTCAGATGATAAAAATAAGCCTGGAAATGGATTCAGAACGAAAAATTGAGTGGATAGGCAAGTTTCAGAAAAATCAGTGAATAGTGTTTTTCGCGGGTAAAAATATCGCAGTCGGATTGCACCGTAAAACGTGCCAGTGGAATTTTGAGCTCTAGGTTTCAAATATTGATTTTAAATGGCCCATAGAAATAGGAAATATGATTTCTGATAAAATTTGAGGAATTTAAGTCAATTTGTGGAAGTTTGTCAACGGAGCGCGTTGTACCTTAAAGCAGTGTTTTTCCGAACAACCGGAAAGCTCCAAATTTTTATCTGAAAGAGTAAAATTAAAGGATTTTGTTAAGATGAAAAATTATAATTTCTCATTAGGTTTTTAAATTGTGAATTTTAGTGATGATCGGAGGGAAATTCGGATGAGTTTTAAATCACGTGGGATCCGGTACCCACTTTAATTCAAATAAACACTTACATGTTACTATTCACCTTCATTTCCCCGTGTTTTTCCTTCTTCCTCCAGCGCCCAAACAGCTTGCTCCCTCCATTTTGACTCAAAATTTTCCTTTGGCCATAACTTAGCCATTTCTCCACCGAATTCAACGATTCTTGTCTTGAATCTTAATGGAAAACACCTTCTGAACCCATTGGTACCACTTTTGAGCCTTGAAACCACTTATTTGGGGAGATCTACAACAAAATCAGATCCGAACCCTTAGTGGAGGGGAGAGGAAATCTGACGTTTTCGCGTTTTGACATATTTTGACTGAAACTGACGGCTGTGCTTGGTTGTACAGGTTGCCGTACGTGGATATAAACTTGGAACAGTGAAACAGTGGATTGCCCTTGGTCCTTGATCAAGTGGATTGAGGCGTTCCCTGTGTATCAAGCTATGAGTGGAGTTTCTGCGGAGCTCAGTGGACGGATAAATAGAAAGGTAACCTCTTGGTACTGGGGCTTGTTCCCCTTTTGTGTTCCACCTTGCTAGTTGATGGCAATGGTAGGAAGTGTGTATGAGTAGTGTAGAACAGCATGAGCATGCATGTGCATTAACACAGTGGGTACTTATGTACCAAATCTCTGGCCAGTAGATATTTTTAGCCTTCGGGCAAGTGTTTCCGGACTGCCACTGGATAGGTCTCCGAGAGGGAGTTCCAGTTGACCCAGGGTCGTGGTGTGTTATCCGGATAGGAGCACACTAGGTTTGTCTCGGGTGTATATGGTTGGAAGGGGTACCTTGGTGGGTTGTTCTCTGAACACGCCAGGGGTAGTACCCATAGGCGTATAGCCGAGGACATGGCGTGGTATTGGTAGCTACCATCCCGCATGTCGTAGTTGTTTCTGATATTTCCCCCTTTCTCTAAATCCCTTGCTTTATCCCGTTTTATAACAGTGATGTTGTTTTATGTTATTTATATACATCGAAGTGAACCATTGGGCGGAGTTTTCTCCAGAACCTCTTGGTTACTGAGATATATCCGTATATCTCACCCCGTCTCGGGGCATTATTTCAGGGTGTACTAGTGGATATGGAGCAGCGGGCAAGAAGCCCGCATGAAGACGAGTGGAGCAGTGGTGTAGAGTTTAGCTATCATGTCATTTTAGTTTATGAATTTATTTGGCAAGTGAAGTGTAATATGTAAATAGTTGTAGTTTGAAGTTAAAGTTGTAAATGTAAATGTAATCCAGTGTTGTAAATGTACCATGGATGTATGTAATATGATGGAAGGGCTTTAGGCCTATTATAGGTTTATGATTATCCGTATTATGTTTTATGCATGAAATTGAAAGTAAACTGTTTATGTTTTAAGTGTATAATGGATTGGGTTGTAAGTGCCCCAAGGCGTTATTGGACCTTGTGTGTGCCACCCATTGGATTTTGCTGGATTTCAGGTGTATTAGTGGTGTTAAACAGGTTATGCAAATTTGGGGATTTTAGAAAATACAAAGGAAACTCTGGCGAATTTTCTGTAGAATTGGCAGTTTTTGGGTGAACTTTGGAGGAACGTATCTCTCTCCATAGTGGTCCGATTGGGACGTACCATACGCCATTTTGAAGCTTAAGATGTCCCCTACGTTGTGTCAAAAGCTTAGGTTCATTGGTGGTGTGCGCAGTCCATGGGGGCTGTTGTCACACACTGCCCTGTTCTGTCCGGTTTTAGCTGGCAGATTTGAGGTGGTTTTGAGAAATTAATTCCCGCTTCGTTACTTGGCCAAATTAAGCATACGATATATCAAATCGAAGTTTGAGGTGTCTAGTTTATGGTATAAAAATTTGAGAGGCAGTTTCCTTGTGGTTAGGTTCAGTTTATTCCGTGAAGTTTGGACGTTTTAGGCTGTTTTGGAGTTGGTAGGCAATGTTGTTTGTCCATCTTCAAACGGCGATAACCGGAGCTCACGAGCTCGGAATCGAGTGTGTGATAGCTTGTTAGAAAGGTAAGTGAACAAGGAAAAAAGATAACCTGGAGTTTAAGTTTGGATTTTTATTTTGGGTTCGTAGAAAAACAAATTGGCAAATCCGGTTAAGTGGTAAAAACGTAAAAAGTGAGGAATTGGCTAAGTGGGTTTATGGGAACCCCTTAGTATCTTGTATGTGATAGAATAAAGTGTATAAATAATTAAGAAAGTCTTCCGCTAGTGTTTCAGTTACGATCACAGCTTTTTATTATTACGCTTTTTATACTTTTATCGTTCGCGTAATAATCGGAAAAAGTTTATTCTCATTTTTATAAATGAATTGCTGTGATTGTAACTGCGCTTAATATCATAATTAATGTTAACAATACCGGTGTACAACGGGCTGTTACATTTTATGGTATCAGAGCAGTTTTGTTAGGGAACTCTGATAATATATATAGATGTGTTATGTGCTACATAGTTGTATGTAGATTCTTATTGATTACTGTATATGTAATTCCTTAGTGTGGGTCTGATCAACCCATTCCTTTGTGTTACATGTGTGGTCATCGTAAGAAGCCTACGTAGTACCCTTGAAGCACCAAGTGTGAGTCTTTAGCTTGATGTTGTGGCTGCAGTGTTAACTGCTCCATGGACAAAGGACGACAGTAAGTCAAGTATGAATATTAGAAGGCATAAAAGAACAGACGTAAATATTATATCTGACTTCGATGAAAGTCAAGAGAAAAGTGTATTATAAGCAACAGTGGTGTACAATTTATGATATGTACAATATGAGCATAGACGAACTTTGCAGTACTATGAAAGATAAAAATATAACAGAGATGAGCTTATGAGATTGGTGAAATTCCAAGTATATGTGTAGTATCGTAAGACAGTTATGTACAAGTGGTCTTGGTGAATAGACTTCATCAAGGCGAGAGGTTTTGAACCTCAAGAATTATTGAGAAAAGGGAACAGCTATTCGTATGCGTGAGTTAAACACGTCATGCTTGATTAGCAGTTATGAGACCAGGACAAGTGCGGTGCACTTGAATGAATTGGGATGGTCCAAGCAGAGAAGCAAATAGAATATTCGATGAAAATCCTACGAGATTTGACCACCTGAAAGTATGATGCTGATAGATTGATAATGTGAGAGATATTGAAATATGGGAGTAAATTCCATAAAGAGGTAGTGTTGACTAAACACAAGTGAGGTGAACCAATGATGAGTATATTATTATGTGTAATATGTATGAGGAAAAGTGAAGGAATTGCCATGGATGACACAAGATCTATGTACCATGAAGACACTATTGCAGTTAGTGGAGGTCGACTTAGATTGGCAGGCGGATCAGTGATAAAGGAACAGGATGGTTGAGATGTACAGTCATTTGTATGAAAGTAATGAGAATTGTAAAGAAATTACGATCTTGTGGTATATGTATATGTACTACTAATAGTAGTGCGCTTATGAAAATATTGGTATTTGATATGGAGTGACCTACGGAGTAGAGGCATTTTCAAAGAAAAGAGATATTCTACAACCACCAAGGGTGGAAATGAGCAGGAAAATTAATGAGTTGCTCTACAGTATTGAACGCATGTTATGTGAGCCGTAGCAGGCAATGGACTAGAACGATGGCCTGATTTTGCGGGTTATTGTTGTATAACAATAAGGTGAGATCATATGATTAGAGAATGAGCTAAGGTACTACCTAGTGCGAAATCGTGTGGTTAGTGTGTGAACTAAGTGCAATAAAGTGTGAAATTAAGTGGTTAACGAAAGAACTAATGTATAAAGTGTGCAGAGAGTGTGGAATTATGTGGTCAGCAAAAGAGTTAATGTGTAATGTGAAGATGAAAATGATAAGATTAATTAGTGAGCTGAGGTATAATTATCAGTGCAAAGACGGACGAGCATTTTTAAGTGCAAGAATGATGTAGAATTTTAGTGCAAGGATTAATGTAAATTTCAGTGCAAGGATTGAGGTGAAGTAGTTCTCTGTGATTCGACGGAAATGATTAGAAGATCCCTGTGTGATGGGAAATATGAAACTTATACTAAGAGATGTGTACAGAACTTTGAGAAAATTTAGGAATTATGGATTAGAGATTATGTTATGAACCATGGCAAGTGATTAGTCAAAGTAAAAGAGTAAACAATCTGTGAGAAGAATAAGCAAGGAAGAGATAATGGACTATGGACTGAACGGTAACAAGACAGAAGGAACTATTACGAGTTAGAAAACGTGTACGAAATTATGAAGAGAATGTGGATTATTATAATAGTGACTATGTTATAAACCAGGTCAGAGGGGTAACCGAAACGAAAGTAAACTACCAGTGAGAAGAATGACACGAGAGAGTAAGATGAATTAACTTATATGTAACAGGTGTATATTATACCACTACGACTAAGAGTAGGGGGGCAGCCCATGTGGTAATACAGAACAGTTTTGATGTTATATACAGAGGTGATGAGGACACCAAATGGACTGGGTTCATGTGTGATCGGGAGTGCACGGTGTACCAGTTTGCGGTTATACACAGATGTATTATGAGTATAAATTTCTCTGTGCACTGGGTGTATGTAATATGATTTGATAGTAGGGAGATCTCAGTGGGGGCCTATGTGCCAGGAGTGTATAGCTATCTCGATGCGGGTTAAGTTCCCGGAGTCTAGTAGTATTTGATATGAGTAATGAGAAACGAGGAAGTATTCCACATTGGTGTAACGGTTAGTATGGTGGAGATAATTTATGTAATTGCTCAAAGAAGAAACATTTAGGGGGATGCCTTAGAATAGGGACAGCTAGTAGTAAGTCGTTTTCACGGCATGGATCATATGGGTGGATTCTCTGATCGGTGAGTCATGGCATCTGGGGCCCTTAGGACAGCAAGAGCTCGAGGGGTTTAACCTGTGAATGTTGTTACCCACTGTATTGGGAGAGTTTTTCCATATGGTTAAGGCAAGATGCGAGGTTATATATTTGTAAA